>JAUZSW010423285.1:0-19386 GCA_034780735.1 Hyalogyrina grasslei
ATGTATGTATGTATGTATGTATGTATGTATGTATGTATGTATGTATGTATGTATGTATGTATGTATGTATGTAATCATCTTATAATAAATATTTTATATTTTTATTTAATTGTTATATTCCCATTATAGTATAATATAATGGCTATTATTTGAAATTAACTTAACATGCACTATATTAAGCTTAATGGTTAATGAACATGGTGGCTTACGCCAAAAGAAGTTTACCTGGCAGCATTAACGAAAAAATATTTTTCGGCACCGCTGAGTTTATGAAAAAGAGCAACTATCAATGCATTTGCCCCTCTGTTTTTTGTTTACTGGTGAATTTATTTTCTAGTAGAGCATATCTATTTACCTTCCATAGGAAACCTATGGTTCATAATTGCAGTAGTTTCTTGACGCATCGTTTCAAGAAAAGTTCGCTGAATATTGGGAGAATTAGCGAGTAATAGCATAGTTAACCTTATTCTAAAAGCTTTGGTAATAGAGCGTAGCATTCCAATTAAATGATCCTGTTTGCCACCAATCGTTCTAATTTGTCGACCAAGTTGTCTACAATCATGCTCTTTGGTTTCTGCATTTTTTTTTGAATCAATAAGTTTGATAATTTTATCAGTCAGCATTTGAAAATATTGAGGTGTTTTTATCTGCTCGCGAACTTTGGCATACAATATATCCATTTGAGCTAAATCTTTTCTTAATGATTTGACTAATTTAGCTGATGCGAGGTTTTGCTCTCTATAAACTCTCAACCGTTTGCATATTTTTTTATTCCATACTCTATATGCATTCATGCGTTGTCGATTGTAGAAAATAAACGAATTCATTTCGTTACAATATTTAGTAATTATGACTTTAGATTTTTTATCTTCTCCACGATAAAAAATCTTTTCAATTTTTGCAGTTAAACCACAAGTGGCATTATAATAACTATTTTTTGATCTGACAGTATGCAGTTTATTCAATATGTTGAGCTTTAATACTTGCCCCATAACATCATAAGGCAGTATATTTTTTTGACCATTAGTGCTTAGTTTTTTTAGAGGGTAAATCAATGGAGTAAAATTGTCATTATAGCTATTGCCGACATTATCATATCGATACATAGGATAAGAGATTGAAACCTTGCCCTGGGTTTCAGTAAATGGATAGCAAAACCCGCCTAGATTAGAAGCCCATGTTTTACCTGTTTGATTCTCGATATAGACCCCATAGCGCCCCGTTTGCGGTTGTTTTAGATCTAGATCTGCTAATATCCAAGTGTCACATTGATTATTTTCAGAATGAAGGTCACTAATTCCTTTTTTTAAAGTAACCTGCCATGTTGCCGAAAAGGGTGCTCTCCAAGCTAACCGTGTAGGTTTTCTATTTAGTTTTTCTGTAGGTTGACACCAAATATTCTTGGCTGCATTAATTCCCAACCAGAGAATATCACCACGTTTAGGTTGTAGGTCAAAACTGTTGAAGCTATTGCCTTTAATATTTTTTTGCTCAGTAAGCTTAATTTTTGCGGAATTCCAGATACAGTATAGTATCGCCCGTCCATTATTGAGCATATTCAAAAATAGATGATTGTCTCCTGGGATTCTTGATGCTGTTTGTTGCCAAGTTGTTGGATAGATCACAATATCTTCACTGATTTGATCAGGGAGCACCAATGCTACACTTTTAAAATTAACTTTTAACCGACTAATGCCCCGAAAGTTAAATAATTTCAGACATTTTAATTGTTTATCCAATTTAAACTGCAAACTGCCGCGTAGACCATCAGCAAAAATAGCCATAGTGCCGCTTTTATTTTTTTTATTGAATTTGTTTATTTTAAAGCTGTATACTGCCTCCTTAGAATTTCTTAGTTCCGGGATTAATTCTGCTGCTTGATAAGTTTTTCCATTAAGTAGATAACTTAGTAATGCTTGACTTTTACCTTTTGTAGAAATTGTAAATATCATTATGTCATTATTCAGAATAATTTTCTTTTCAGCACCATTTACCACGGATAATTTAGTAATTGCGACAAGAATTACTACTACTATCATCATCAATACTATTTTATATTTTCTCATATTTAAAAATCCATTAAAAAAGGTGGCAAACGCCACCTTTTAATGTTTACAATTCCAAACAGGCTCTAATTTTTCAGTTTAATGTCATCAACCCGTCCGTTACCACGAAAGATAACACCGTTAACTTTAAGTAAAGTTGCATCAGGTTGAGCTTCATGCAGATCAGCTTGCAGGTCTCGTTCAAGCGTTTGCCAACTGCCATTATTGGACGTTGCTCCAAGTCCATGATGAATATATTCATCTGAACCAAGCGAGTTATTACTATTACTGTTGTAGTAAAGATAGCGATGACCAGCAGATGTTTCAACATCAAAATAGACGACATAATCACCGCTATATTTCATGCTCCAACTTGCAATAAACTGAGTTGAATTATCCCATGAATCACCATTGGCTAAGCTAAGTGTATAATTACTATCCCATAAGTCGGCATTGGAAAATTCTATGACTCTGCCACCTTTGTCAGCATCAGTAACATTGGCAACTGAACCACTGCCCCCAATAAGCCAACCGTCACTATTACCATCTTCGGCATCTTCATAAACTGTTTCAGCGACTGATATTTCACCTTTCAGCTTAATGTCATCAATTAGTCCACTGCCGCGAATAATGATTCCGTTAACTTTAAGTAAAGTTGCATCAGGTTGAGCTTCATGTAGATCGGCCTGTAGGTCACGTTCAAAAGTTTGCCAAGTACCATTAACATCACCAAGTCCATGGCGGACATATTCACCAGAGCCAAGAATGTCATTATTACTATTTTCATACTGAAGGTAACGATGACCAGCAGAAGTTTCAACATCAAAATAGATGATATAATTACCGCTATATTTCATGCTCCAACTGGCGGTGAATTGGGTGTTATTATTCCATGAATCACCATTGGCTAAATTCAATGTATAATAGCTACCCATTAGTTCACTATTGGAAAATTCTATGACTCTACCGCCTTTATCGGCATCAGTTACATTTGTGACAATACCACTCCCTCCAGTAGCAACCCAACCATCTGTATTACCATCTTCGGCATCTTCATAGACTGTTTCAGATGTATTAGTTTTATCTTTGTAAGTTGCAGATATAGAAACAGTAGAATCTGGCATAGTAATAGTCGTATTGGCTGCATTTATGTCAGCTATATTTGCAGTATCCCCAGTCCACTTATCAAACTGTTTATTGGTTGCGGGGGGGGCGGCGACAATATTAACTATAGTGTCAGCTATATAGTTTCCAGCGCCACTACCCGAAACAACTGTTAACACATAGGAGATAGCCTGTTCACCTTTCAATTTAATATCATCAATCCGTCCACTGCCACGAATAATGATTCCGTTAACTTTAAGTATATTTACAGTAGGTTGAGCTTCATGTAGATCGGCCTGTAGGTCACGTTCAAACGATTGCCAAGTACCATTAACATCACCAAGTCCATGGCGAACATATTCACCAGTGCCAAGAATATCATTATTACTATTTTCATACTGAAGGTAACGATGACCGTCAGAAGTTTCAACATCAAAATAGACGACATAATCATCGCTATATTTCATGCTCCAACTTGCAATAAATTGTGTATCATTATTCCATGAATTACCATTGGCTAAGGTTAAAGTATAATTACTGTCCCATAACCCTGCATTGGAAAATTCTATTACTCTGCCACCTTTGTCTGAATCTGTTACGTTGGCTATTATGCCATTACCACCACCTCTGAACCATCCATCAGTATTGCCGTCTTCGGCATTTTCATAGACAGTTTCAGTTGGATCTGGATCTGGCGTTGAACCGATAACTCCAGGTTCCCCGTAGTTTTTAGCGACATCATCTAAAACTAAAACCCAGTCATTGCCGCGTTCTTGATTGCCAGCAGGGGTAAAAGTTACAGTACCACTATTAGAATAGGTAGCTATTTCTGAAGCCTCACCTGTTCTGGGATTGTACCACCAAGCCCTAACCTCAGTGCCCGATATTTTACCCATTTGTACTTCTACACTATTACCAGATGGAATATAAAGTAATGCGTAGCCATTGCCGCGAGTTGCCTGAAGATGATTTGCTCCATTACCTTGGCCGCTGGCAATTAGAGATTGATCTGGAATTCTGCCTAAAACAGGTCTACTTTGCATCAATTCTGATAAATATTGCATCTGGGTTCCACCAGTTGCATCTAGAGCTTCATTCCAGGCAATAGTTGCACCATATAATGAATTATCCCCTGGATTATAAATTTGCCATAGTGAATTATGGCCATAGGTATGTCCGCAAGCTCCAGCAAAAACTTCCCAATATGCCGTTTCTCTGACATCGAAAGCTTCAAAAATACCATATCCAGCTTCCAAATTTCTTTGAATTGCTTCATATCTAGATTCACCATCAAGGACTGGTTTGCTAGGAGAACGTTCATAATCTTCGGTTATTTTGGTATAAGTTGCCAGATCAGTACCACGGTGTCCGGTTTGTATCATATTAAAATCCAACCATGTTGAATCCGGAAACCATTCACTAGATGAATGACCCAAGGGATCATTGGCATCGGCTCCATAAGGGTGAAAGGTCATTAAATGATTTGTATCGACAGATTTGATCCCATTAGCCATCGCATCCCATACCGCTTTAGCTCCACCTGAAACATCACCACCTAAAATCCAAATAATATTTGCCTGGTCTTTATATCTATTGCCTATCCATTCTCCATAAGTTCTTGCATTTGTCTCATTAAATGTATTCGTTCCTCCGCCCCAGCCAACATAGACGCTACCCCAAGTAGGTAAAAGAGCGATATATATACCATTTTCCGCTGCTTTTTGAACAATAAAATCCACGTGGCTCCAAAATGCAGGGTTAGGGGTTGAAATATTGTCATTAATAAATGCTTTTTCTCCATAAGCGTTGGTTGTTGATAGTCCCCGAAATGACATGCCAACAGCCTGTATAACGGTAAATTTTTTATTTGAACGATTTTCTATGTAGGTAATGGCCTCCGCTTCAGTTAGTTTATAAAACATATCCCAAGCAGTATCTCCCATCCAAAAAAATCCGATACCATCGCTGTGTTTAAGCATGTGTCCATCAACCTCCAAGTTACCGTGATCCCATGGGTTACCACCACGTATGTTAAAAATTGCCGCTAAAAATAATAATACAACTAATAGATTTTGACCTACTGTTTTCATAATAAATGTTCCTTTAATTTAATCCTAAATTAAAAAATTACGATTAGAAATTTACAACTAGAAGTTACATTAGTTCTTGATATAGGTAACCAATGGTGCAAGTTGTCAATAAACTATTCGCTTGCGGTCTGCATAGCAAAAATATTTTGCTAGTGCTTGATCTGGTTTTACTCCAACAAAAATTTAAAATTTATGATTTAACCTCCTTTCTCAAAATTTTGAGTTTTACTACGATAAATTCAACCCCTTCACGGCTAATTTAAAAATAATATTGGGTAATTTTAATTACATTTTCACCGTTACTTTTACGTTATCTTTGCCAGCAATCGCTTGCGGTTTAATTAGATTGCCACTAATAATTTTATCATTTATCATGATTTGTTTAACGCCTTTATTACTAGATGATCGATTTTGAATATTGATCTGAAGCATTGTGCCACGGTAACGGCGGTTTACCATGAAACCTTGCCAGTTAGCAGGGATGCATGGATCAATGAGTAGTCCGGTCAAAACAGGACGAATACCTAGTAAATATTGAGTGGCAATTATATCCATCCATGGTGCGGTGCCAGTAATTTGTTCAACATTTGCCCAGCCTGCTCGGTTGTTTTCTGAACCGACAATGTTGCTGACCCAAGCATAAGGTTCAGCGCGATAATATTCGATTCCTGCTGTTTTCATTGCATTAACTGGAATCAGTTGCGAAAAATATTGCCAGGCGCGGTCTGCATTACCAAGCATAGCTTCAGCCATTATAGCCCAACTGTTTGCATGGCAGAAAATTGCTCCGTTCTCGCCACATCCTGGACCGTAACCAACCTGAGCTTCACCTTCATTATTCCATGCGGCAAAACTTGGGGTCAATATTTTCAGCCCAAGCGGTGTGTCAAGCATCTGATTGGCGAAATTCATTCCAGACTGCTGTTGTTCTCGTTGTCCAATTTGACTGATCACTGCCCAGCTTTGTGGATTAAGAAAAATTTTACCATATTCGTTCGCATCAGCACCCACTGGAATGCCATTGTCATCAAAACCCCGTCGCCACCAATTTCCGTCCCAGGCACAGTTATTTAAGGCAGTTAACTGTTTTTTTAAACAACATTGTAACCAATTAAGTTCAGGTCGATTATTAATTTTTGCGATTTCAATCATATAACGCAGAGCGAGAACATACTGCATGGCAGCAAAGGTCGTTTCTCCTCTGCCATGCAGGTTAAATCGTCCAATAATATCATTCCAGTCACTATGAAGAGTAAGGGGGATTTGGTGTTTACCTAAGTTATTTTCGGTAAAATGCATTGCACCCACAAGATGGTTCCAGATATTGTCTTCTCCAGCTTGTTTCGCCGGGTTAGCAGAAATATAGCTGACCTTTTCATTTAATAATGAAAAGTCCCCAGTTTCACTTAAAATTGCATTGGCCAGAAGTGGTAACCACAGATGGTTGTCACTGTGAACTGACAGTGTTGGAGCTTGTTGTTCTGCCGGATATGCATAGTGAACAGTATGTCCATCTCTAAACTGTTGCGATAATAAAAATTTAAACATTTTTATTGCCCACGCTGGCTGGCGGTAGGCAATTGCCAACATATCTTGACATGAATCGCGAAATCCTACACCGCGAATCCCGGGGGCAGCTGTATTTACTGAACGCGAATAGCGAGCCGTATTAACCGAATTTATTACATTCCAACTGTTAATCTGGCGGTTAGCTGCCACATCTGGAATATCACATTGATAGACGCTGAAATGATTTTCCCACCATTTATTAAGTTTGCTTGCTTGGTCATCAATGTTTGTGTTTTGTCGTAATTCGATCAATATTTTATTACGGTGATTTTCTGCTTGTTTAAGGTTAACTAAGGCGGCTGGGGCTATGCCAAGGATGTAGTTTATACGTTTATATTCACCAGATTGTAGCTTTATTTTGCATTGTAAAGCCGAAGCTGGTTCTCCGCATTGAATAACATCATTCCCGCAATATCCACATTCAACGGCAATAGGGTTACGTTCGGTGCGATAATCACCAATAAAATGGTCACGACTGCCGGAATAGCTATGAATTTTTTGATTGCATGCCAGATATATCAGGGGAACATTATTCTGTCTAGGATTAGCAGAATGACAGAGATAGTTAACACACTGTGTCTGTTCATCGAACCATGTTTTAAGCTGCAGTTTTGTGTAGTATCCCCATGAAGCCTCATCTGCCCAATTTAATTGTGAATGTTCGACATAAGCAAAAATATCAAGCTCTTCGCTACAGTTATTATTATTTGTAAGTTCCAAATTCCATAGCAAGGCATCGTAGTCCGGCGGAACAAACAGGGTAAGTTTTGCTTTGATTTGATTTTTCTCTGCTGTAAAAATTGATTTTCCCGGCAAATGCGTTGCTTGCCATTTATCTAACGTAGTCTCACAGGGGCGAAAGGTTGGCGACCAAGTTGTGCCGTCATTATGTCTGATATATATATAAAATCCAGGTGAATCTATTGGCAGGTTATATTGACGATAACGAGTCAAACGCATAGAAACAGCAGTTTTCCACCAGGCAAAGCCACCGCCTGCCTGAGAAACAAACGCATGAAAATTATTATTAGACAGGTAGTTAATCCACGGTTGTGGTGTATCGAAACGATGAATATTTATTGCCCGGCGTGGATCATCAAATGTAAAATAGTTATCCATATTATAAATCAAGCCTAAAATTTCTCTTTTCAATGAATTTCAGCGCATCATCATCAACTTCAGGGAAAGCAAACCAAAAACGTCTTGAATTGCCAAAGTTATCGAGTAAATAATCATAATATTCAAGAACAGAATTAAATTCAACATTTGCCTGTTTTACATCAACATAGGGGATTAAGACAATTTCTTCACTCAATGGTTCAAGCTCTTCAATGCTGGTATAGGGATAGTGAAATTCCACCGCTTTTATCTTAGCATCAGAATCAACAATATTTTTCACATGCCGTCCCCATTCACCGCAACAGTGAATAATCAGTGAACCAAATTCGGTTGAAAATCTTTCCAGGTAAGGAATACCGAACTCTTTATACATTTCCGGTGAAAGCAGTGGCATCATATCTTCGGTAAATGAGATTGCCGTGTTCGATGTTGTAAAGACAAACGGCCAGATATTTCCACAAATTTTGTTACCGCTGCCAATTTGTAAAGCCTTGTAATAATTGACGAGAAATAGATAAATATTATCCAGAAACTGATGTACCTTATCCGGATCTGTAAACATTGCCATAAAGAGTTCTTCTTGGTTCATTACTAATCCGGCAGTATTGAGAACACCCTGAAAATCAGGCGTCCTCAGCCATAATGTATTACTGTTTAATTTTTTGTTAATAGTTTGAAACAGTGAAAGTGCTTTCATTACCGGCAACTCTGCGGTTTTAAGCGATAATGGAACTAAAGCTAATGCATCGTCAATATTTTCAGCCACCGTCTTAATAAAAAGATTTGGCGATGTTTCATCAGGGAAATAGGTTTCACCGCCCCAATACTCAGCCGTTGATACCGTGCCGAAATCGGGAAAAAATGTTGGCATATTGCACCCCGCGACAGTTGCTTGAACTGCTAGGTTTTTGACCGCATTCTCAACCAACAATTCGGCATTGAAAATTTGCCGATAGTCATGTTCCTTAGTGTTAATCGAGATAAGATAACGTTCATTACTACTACCGTTCCAGAAACTTTCAATTCTTTCCAAGTTTGATTCGTAATTTCCACTACCAAACCATTCAATTATTTTATCCATAAAATTCACTCCAATGTTATTCCAAATAAAATTAATGACATATCTTTTGAATTACCGCCTATAACCTTGATCATTTTTATCGTTTTATCTGGATAGGGATTGATCCAAGTAAAGGTGGGCAGGTTGACAAAATTTGAGTTAGCTACTGTGCCCAAAAGACCAACATCCATATTACGGCCCAACATTTTATCATTGATAGCAACTATATTATCCCGATATTTAAGATGAATTTTTATATTGCTAGCATCATGATAAATAATTTCATATTTACCTGGAATTATCTGACGGTATTTTTTTTCCATTCCTCCCATATCTTCAATTAAATCCTGATGACTAGTCGAATGCATAAAGGTTATAACTGTAGCTTTAGCATTTATGGGAATTATTGCACTGGAAATAGGCAAGTTTTTTTTCTTTAATTTAGGGTTGGAATTTAACAGTTCGATATTGTCAAACCATGCGATTGAGCCTGCACCATTTGCAGAAAAACAGATACGCACAGCGGCAAAACCAAAAGGTAATTTAATCGTTTTGGTTGTCCATTTTGTTGCGTTTGAATTTGAGTAAATATTTTTCCCTTCATCCCAGTTAAAATGATTATCGCCTGAATAGGTCCAGGTTGCAGCAGAGCCAGAGCCATTCACTTTAGTCTTATAACGCAATGTATAATGTTGTTTTGGATCAAGTCGTATATCCTGAAATGCTCGCATAAATGCTGTTCCACTTGGAGCAGTTAATTTCAATTTTTCATTCTCTACTTCAATTTTACCGTTACCATTATTTTCCACCTGCCAGCCTTCAAGACCTGAAGAAAAATTACCATTCTGAACTGTTTCATCAATACTGGCGGTGTTGCCTTTTATCACAAGGGCTGATGGTTGACCATGCTGTTTGAATACTTTAAATGAAACACCACGATAGTTTTTAAATGGGGTCGCAATAAAATCAGTGGTTATAGTTGATGGCAAGCCCATTAATTTAATCAATTCACTTGGGCTCGCTAAACCATTTTTGAGGTCTATTGAAGTTAACTGTTTAGCTCCATGATCAATTTTATTCCAATATGCAGCACCCTCAACTAACGTATCCGGCAAAAATTTTAAATGAGCTAAATCACAATCTTCTGGCGACCATGCGTAATATGCAGTTAAAGCCAAAGCTCTGATTAAATTTGGCATTAATTCATTTATTTTGGTTGTTGACCATGAAGTCAAGCAAAGTCCATCTGCCTGATGACGCATTACTGCGTGTGCCAAACGAGGCGTATTTTTAGTTCTAAACCATGAACAGGCAATTGTTGGTAACCCTGCATCTTTAAACATTTTTATTGACGGGACATCAACCTGATAGTCCTGCTTCCCATCATATTTCCAATCCAAAATAATCATATCGTTAGGTAACTTAGCCAAGAGTTTTTTCCCACTTAAATCAATATGTTTACCATTTTGCCCTGGATCAATCATATCTCCGTAAATATAGAGCTTAATAGCTTGCGGCTTCAGGAACTGATAATTAACATTAATTGCGGTAATAAACCAATCCGATGGCTGCCATTTTTTTGCTTTAGCCGCCGCACTGGTAACAGTATGTCCATAATGGGTCTCATCCATGGCAATGCATAATCCCTTGGGCTTCAGAGTATCAATAATCTCCTGTTGAAGTTTAAACATTATTTCATGAGTTTTAGGATTAGCTACATCCAAGTTGCGGTACCCTTTTTGAATTACAAAGCGATCATCAACTAGTAGCTTTATTCCATTAGGCATATTTTTTAAATATTGAACCCGTCCCCAAGATGAAAAATATGGAATAGGCTCAATGCCATGTTCACGTGCATAGTTAAAGACCTCTATCCATTGTTGTTTAGTTGTTTTCTTGCTACCAATAGGAAGAGTGTCAAATGGGAATATGGTCAGACCACCAAAACTATCAAGCGCAATAAAAAGTTTATTAAGTCGTAATAGATAGGCGGTATCAATTAATTGTTTTATCGCTTTAGGGTCAGGATCTCCAACTAACCAACCTCTGAACGGCATATATGGAGCATCATAAAGTGTCATTCCCGGCAGTTCAGTATTTGGTAAGAATTTAGCACGATTGGCAAGCAATATTAATGTAGCAATGCCCCGCAACAGCCCCTCTTTAGTGCGTCCAATAATAGATACTTTATCTGAGGATAATTCTAGTTTAAATGCTTCCGGACTTGCCATTTTTTTCAATTCATTTGCCGTCAAGGTGGAATTTATAAAATTTTGTTTGAGTTGACAAACTACCTTAGCCTTTCCGTGACGTCCAACCGCTAGACTATGCTTCAGTTTTTTGAGCACGCCTTCAGCTATACTGTTGCTCTTGTCTATAATAATTATTTTGGCTGGTAATTTAAATGTTTTCTGGGTCAAAGTTAAATTTATAGGAGTACCAGCAAGTAAAAGTTTTGGAACGGCAAGCATTTTGGAAAATCTTGAAATAACAGCATGAGACTGATTTTGTTGCTGCTGAACTAAGGCAGGAAGTTTTAAGGTTATAGGTAAAAACTCCTCCGGCACCTTATAGCTTTTACCACTCAATGGAACCCACGTTTGATTGGGTTCATTGCCTTGGGTTCGATGACGTGTAAAATTGACAAAAAGTTGCTGATCACCGCCAACTTTTTTACCAAGCAAACTACTCAGTTTTATACGTATTTCAACGGTCCACTCTCTATTCCCAATTGCTGCTTTAGCTTGCCAATCACCTTTATAACATGTTTTGCCAGTTTGATACCAAGTGACACTGCATTTTCCCGTATTCTGTTGATCCCAGTGTTTTACCGATGCCGAATTTACCAGCAGATGCGACAGTGATTTTCGATCAGGTGAAATAAAAGTTTCAACACAATCATCAGCATAAATAGCAACACTATCATTAATATTGGAAAATTTTTCCGCAGTTGTAGTTTTCATGCCCGCAATATTAGGTTCTTCTAGACGATATGCGACATAAAGATAATCTCCTTTTAATGCCAGCATTACTTCATTGTCTACCGAACTGTTGTGTGAAACATTACCTAGCACCTTGAATGGTGCTAATTTAACCGCACTCTGCCACAGTGGATCATTTAATTTCCCATCAAGTTTTATTTTGCCATTAACTGGGGTCAAAACAATGGTATTGCTAGCTCCAACTTTTTCCAGTCTAATTTCTTTATAAATGATTTTTGTGTTTTTTCCTCTGGCACGTAGGTCAATCCTAAATTTAACGGTATCAGCGGCGGCGGTAACATTCAATTTAACCTCACAAAAATCACATTTCCCCTTACTTTGAGCATGTTTTATATGGAGCTCATCCCATTTTCCAGCTTTGTTAGCTTGATAAATCAACCCCCCGCCATTCCCAGGGCCATTAACATTTATTTTATATGATAACTGATATATTGATTTTGCATCAACTTTTACATCTTGGAAGGCTCGCAACATATAATCCCCCCCATTATTGCCACGAATAAGTTCAATTTTATTATCAGCAATTATTACTTTGCCAGCTTGTTTGTTATTAGATTCAGCATTCCAGTCATTTGGTTTTAACTCCTGTGCCCCTAAACTGACAGCTAGGAAATATAGCATTCCTAACATAAAACTTTTTTTAATCATCGAAAACCTCTTTAGCCGTTAACGGTTCTTGTTTAATGATTGAAAATAAATCACCTATTTTACTTGAGTTTAATTGATCTTTAATGTTTCAAATTATAATAGCAATAAAGCAAGAGTTGCTTGAATAACAAGAGTTATAGAAAGTGTCATGCTTTTCAATCCATAATCTCAGTTTTTGGAAATAACTCTAAAGGTTTATTACCAAAAACTGAGGAGTTAAGTGTGATAGTTAAGATAACTTCGGCGTGGATAGATTAATCACCTTTCATACGTGACCACATACCATGAGGATTTGTTAAAGAACCTCCAGGGCCCATCGTGCCAGATGGCTTCAAGCTTTGTGCATGACCATCACAAAGTAGATAATTTGCCGCATTGCCGTGTGGCTGAATACCATCAGGCCGCAGTTCAGTCAGATTATCAATTACAGAAAATGCACCTGCTCCGCAATAATTATTTACATGATGTCGTTCCGCAATAGAAATTGTTTTTGATGGATCTTGCAGACGAACCAATCTTGCTGTCCAGTAGATAGGAACCCAAGAATATTCTGCCACAATTCCATGCACAAAACCATTGGACGGGCCACCACTAACACTAATCCAACCACCTGCACCATAACCATTATTCATAGCATAAGATCGTTTATGCGGCACTACTCCACCCCAATTAGGACGCTTGAAATTATCATTGGGGCAACCAAATATTCCAACATCATTTTTGATAAATTTACTTTGTCCACCTGCCACACCCACGCCACGCAGTGCCATATCGAATGACCAAGGCTCACCACTACCATTATAACCACTGCTATAATAGGCTGCTGGCATTGGGAAATAGCCACTGTTATCATCGATATACATAAACATCAATGTACCTATCTGTTTATCATTACTCAAACATGAAATCTTCTTTGCCATATCTCGAGCTTTATTTAAAGCAGGTAACAACATCGCTGCAAGAATTGAAATAATAGCTATTACGACTAATAATTCGATTAATGTGAAATAGAATCCCATTATCCAACGTGCATTCTGTTTCATGCTACTACTGCTTGCTACTTTATTATACTGTATCATTTTATTCTCTCCAATAATTTATCATGCATTTATAAATAATAGATTAATAACTCAACATCTATTTTAAGCTAATAGGAATTTGTATTTTTCCTTTTTATTCGACGTTCGATGTTGAACGTTCAATGTTCGACGTTCCGACGCAGTCGGCTTTGTTCACAGCTTCAGCTGGTTGCTGGGTTATATTTTTTGTAATATCATCTAAATTTTTATATTTTAAGTGTTCATAGTTTCACCTCCATATAATTGATTTCTGCTCTTAAATATCTTTTCCCTAGGATTTTCAACTTTTATCAAACTTTATTTCAGACAATTTTCCTTGTTTAGTTAAATATTTCTTTCTATTAATTAAATCATGAATTATAAATGGTACATCAATTAACTCGCGACGATAATTTTGTGGTTCTTTGACCACGGTTTTAATCATTTTAAAAATTTCACTATGAAAAATTGCGAGATACTTTGAATCAAACTCTGGAATAATAATCGGTAAGTTCAGTACTCTCCTCGTCGGAGGTAGTGCATCAATAATATCTTGACCCGATAAACCATAAATAATAACCGGAACATCAAAAAAACCTTCTGGAGCCATTGCAATATATTGTTGATACTCTTTTTGAATATCAGCTTTCAGCTTTGAATCGGTATGAACATTGGACGGTAATTTCAATAAATTAACTTTAATTCCTGCTTTGCTTGCTGTATCTTTGACGCTACGACTAAACTGTCTATAGAAAAAAAAGTCTTGCTCTAGAGTTAATAGAGAGATTTCTTTATATCCCTGTTGAATCATAAATTCAAGACAATGTTGTCCTTGTTTATAATTATCGCCGGTAATTTGGTTATACTCAACTCGGTCACTGTTGTCATAGGCAACATCCCCAAGCATAATAAATGGACAATGAAGCTGTTTGAATTTATCTATATGCGCAGCCTTAAATGGCGATGCTCCGATTATAGCACAATCAATATCCGCAATATTATCTATTCTGCTAAGTTCATTATCAAGGTGTTGGAAACCATCATGTTTTTTTAATACTGCTCTTAAGTTAAAACTGAAATCCGCTGGCATTACTGGCGGATAGGCAATTTTTGCAAACTCTTCAAAATAATTATTGTCATATTCTTCAAGCCCCCAGAATAGCATATAAACATTAATAATATCATTTTCAGTCCACTGCTTGACAAATACACCACGACCATGTTCACGACGAACCAATTTTTCATTT
Organism: Hyalogyrina grasslei; assembly: GCA_034780735.1. Lineage (NCBI taxonomy): Eukaryota > Metazoa > Mollusca > Gastropoda > Hyalogyrinidae > Hyalogyrina > Hyalogyrina grasslei. The sequence goes on from JAUZSW010423285.1 coordinate 14,943, forward strand.
TCCAGTATTTCAAGTGCACGACTTATGACTAGAGTGCTTACTTTAAACTGCTTTGCCAACTGGCGGACGCCAGCAAAACGTTTACCTGGCAAGTATTCACCACGTTTTATGGCACGCCGGATGATGGTGCAAACTTGATCTGTTTTAGTTGGTACAGTTAATAATTTCAAAATATCCTTATTCCTCTTGTGTTGACAAGACAACTGTTATGTTTTGTTATGAGTATACAACAAAACATAACTTATGTCAAACGAAAAAATGGGAAAAAGCGATTTTTTTTTAATAAAAACTTAAACAATTACCTAGTAGACAATAAAAAAGAAATTATAGATTTGTATTTATGTTCATAATATGTTTATTATAAGCTAATTACATCTTAGTTTTTATTTTCTTGCATTGCTATCAAGTAAAATGATAATCTATTTTATCGGCTCTATTTTTTTTAATACATAGAAAAAAAGCTAAATCATTTGACTTATTTGACAACTGTTTTATTATATAATAGTGAGATAATTTTATGAAATAATTGAATTTTTATGGATTTAAACTGAGATTAGAATAGCTATTATTTACTCAAAATAGAAATTGTATTTTAGCCACGAATGCATTAAATGTAAAGATTAGTAAAAAAGGTTTGCCTATTATGTCAATGGAAATAATAAGAGACGATGAACTACGCTTGAAAGTTAATATTTATCAGGAAAATATAGTTCGTATTCATGCTGGAGCCATTGATGGTTACCAGGATAGCCTATTGAATCGCTATGAATTCATCAATCAGCTAGATGAAATAACGCCTAAAAAACAGCAAAATAATCGTCTACATTTCGGAAAAGATTATTGTTTAACAATTGCACCTGATCTCTCATTCTCGCTAAAAAAAGGCAAAAAAATACTTTTTGAAACAGTTACAGGTTATCTTCCTGGAACCGCTCCAACATGCTTTCAAAATCAGGGTTATCTTTTTCGTGCAACCATTTCAAAGCATGAAAAGCTGATCGGTTTTGGGGATCAATACCGTCAGAGTTTTTTGTTGAATGGTCAACGAGAATCATTATGGATTCGCAATCAAAGTGACTACATTCCAGTACCGTTTTTCATGAGTTCACAAGGTTATGGTATACTATTTAATACGACACGACGGCTCTATTATGATTTTGGCGTAGATGAGCCAAACAAATACTCAATAAATGTGGCTGATGAATATATGGACATCTATATATTCACCGGCACCGATTACTTTGAGATGATTCGTAAATACACTTTACTTACTGGACGCCCATTGCTACCGCCAATGTACACTTTTGGTCTATGGATGGTTGCCAATACTGAAATTCGTGTTCATGAACTTTTACAACTGGCATTGGAGATGCGAAAAGATGAAATTCCTTGCGATATTCTCGCTTTGGAACCACTGTGGATGGAGAAAGTTTATGATACATCTTTAGATAAAAATTGGAATGAAGAGCGTTTCCCATATTTTGACTGGGCAAAAAAAGAGGATACTTTTATCCATAGCCTTAAACTTATGGGTTATCATTTTGGACTGTGGATGCTAAGTGATTACGATCATACATGGGAAGAGGAACGAAATATAGATAATGAATTGTCCAATATTAATATCGAAGAAAATGATATTATATCGAAAGAAAATCTGCAAATCGCCGAACAGGATGAACATTTCGGGCACCTTCCGATGCTCATGGATAAGATCACCAATCCTGCAGAATCCTACTTTGAACATTTGAAAAAATTTGTCGATCAGGGTGTTGATTATTTTAAACAAGATGGCTATGCCCAAATCAATGTTCATCCTGACCGACTTTATGGCAATAAATATCATGATGATGTGATGCATAATATTCATTATATGATTTATACCCGACAAATGTTACGCGGATTTGAAGCTCATACTGGACGACGGGGCTTTACCATGGCGGTTTCCGGCTGGGTCGGCTTTCAGCACTTTTCCGGTACTTGGACCGGCGACACCGGCGGCGGTGAGCAGAGCCTCTGCGGGATTCTTCAATTAGCGACAGTAGGCCATGCTCTAGCAACTTGTGATATGGAAAATGATACCGTCGAGGGCATTCACCTCGGGCTGCTACTGCCATGGGCTCAGTTATGCAGTTGGTCGTACTATAAATATCCGGTCTATAAAGGCGAACCATTAAAAACGGTTTTCCGTAATTACGTCAATCTGCGTATGCAGTTAATTTTATTCTATTACTCTTTGGCTAGAGAAGCACATTTGTCAGGCAAAGCAATTGCACGTCCTTTACATTTAGTCTATCCAGATATAGAAACGGCCTATTCTCTGTCTAGACAATTTATGATTGGGGATGCTTTTATAGCAGGGGTTTATAGTAATAAGATAGTTTTACCGGCAGGTAAATGGTTCGATTATTGGACTGGTAAAGTCATTATTGGCAAATGGCAGGAAATGTCAATGGACTATGATAGTACTTTATACGGTGGACCTCTATTAGTAAAAGCTGGAGCTATTATTCCACTTATTCCCAAACAGCAGTATGTTGGAGAAAAGAAGCTTGAACATATTACATTTCAGATATTTCCCGCCACCGGTATATCAGAATTTAAACTTTACCTTGACGATGGTCTCAGCTTAAATTATAAACACGGAAAATATGCTGAAGCTAAACTCTATTGTCATCGCAAAGATAAGCAAATAAAAATATTCTGGGGAGAAATAAGTGGTACGGAACAATACAGAATTACAAATTTAGATTATACTATCGAATTATTGGGAGAAACAGTGGTTAAATTCATCGAAATAGCTAAGAAGAAAATTACCTTTTCAATAAAAGAGCAAACAAACCGAATAATAATCCCGGCAATAAAATTCGGCGATGAAATAAATATATACATATAAGTTAAATTGTCGAACTCTATATGCTTCACAGAAGAATTTTGAAATTAATTAACTTTACCCAAATAGTTCATATTTTTTCAATTTCTCCAATCATTATTTCGTAATTATTAATCGCCAATGCCGAAAGTTTCCGACCGTAAGGTGATGCAGAAGGCATTAAGACAAAACCTCGACCATTGCCAGCAGTGCCTTCATCAAGTGCTTGACGAACTTTTGAACGAAATTTATCGGATTTCATGTTTTCTATCCAACATGCTTCGATATTGCCAAATAATACCATATCTTTACCATAATTTTTTCTTACATAGCTCAACTCAACATCGCCTTGCAGTGGCGGTTCAATTGGATCTAATCCCATACAACCAGTATCAACAATATGGGGTAAAATATCTTTTAATTTTCCATGTGAGTGTAATCTCGCGTATCCACCGTGTTTATGAATAATATCTACCATAATGTTACAATAATTTGTCACATATTTCTTAAATAAATAGGGAGGCAAATAGGGAGGACTAGCATATTCTGGTCCAAAAATTCGCCATAAACGCCCGGGAAGAACATTCGCTATCTGTTCGGTCTTCCAAAAAATATATCTGGCGGCCCTATCTAAAGCACGTTTAAATAATTTAGGTTCTGTTAATGCGATAATAGTATACTCTTCCATATCCATCATTGTTGCTACCATGCAAAGTGGATCTGGTGTATCAATTACAACTACTCCACGATCACCAATTACAGTTTCACGTTGTAATACTTCTGTAACGTCAACTTCTCCTTGTGCATTGAAATCTGGCAATTCAACCCAAGCTTGTAGATCAGCACTATTTTTTATCAAATGCTCAGGTGTCCATAAAGTATCAATATCCCGTTCTCTAAAACTGAGCTGCGTTAAGAATCTATCACCAACATCGACTGTAGTATATACCTGTTCCCCTTGTGTGGTTACCATTGTTTTTGTCTTAATTAATTCATAAGGTATCACACCTACCTTATGCCCATTGTCATAGATATTTATTTTGGTTAATACCATCAAGTCTGTTTTTTCACGTACCAATTGCAATAACGGTAACCAAGATGGATCATTAAAAATATTAAATTCATCTACATTATATTCATTCTGACTGATACCATCAATTTCATAAAAACTTAATGCTGGACGATCAATCGTTTGTCCCGCAAATGTCCTCATCAATCGCTCTTTTCTTGTCATTTTAATCTCCATTAGCTTGTTAATGTCAGCAGAAGAAATTTCTAAATTCTTCGTGCCGTATTTAGCTTTCATCGACATCTAACATACCTACCCGATATGTTTATTCACCTAAAATTTTAAATTATCTTCACACAATAATTTTGAAATTGCCTATTACATACGTATAATATATATAATTTTTTTTTTTTGTCTTTAGCATAAATGAGCAATTATTTAGCAATTATCGTCAAATAGACTTGATATAATTGTCCTCAACAATATTATTAATAAACAACCACGCCCAAAGGACGTGGTATTAAAAAAGACTCCCTAAAAGGGAGTAAGATTAGCCACTAAAGTGG
>JAUZSW010424396.1:0-19291 GCA_034780735.1 Hyalogyrina grasslei
ACATGTTAAGTAAGTTATATAAGTGGGTTGGGTTCTTATAGTGTCAAAAGTCGAACTGAATACAATTCCATTCTTAATCATTGCCTTACCGTTAATTAGCTTTACTCTTTGTGCGTTTATTGTGAGCGTGAAAAGTAATAGTAGTGTTATGTGTAGTAGTTTATTCATTGTATAGTTTTGAGTTAATCGTCCCGTCCTTATCTCTAATAGTAACAATTTGAGCCACTATATCAGATATTTTAATACTATGAGTTTCTTGCATTTCTAAAATCAATGAAAAGTCAAGAACTCCATTTATCTTTTTTGTATTGTCAGCTATAAGGGTTATTTTCTTATCTAGAGACTTATCCTTATCGTGCTCTATCAGCAATTCAATAGCTATAATGTTATGTTCATAATCAATGACAGGTATCTTTAACACCTTACAAATCCTTTTCATTCCTTTATATTCGCTAATATTAAAAATCTGCATAAATACAGGCGTAATTATAGATTCTTTTCTTATCTCACTTATCTTAATTACGCACTCTTCCTTAGTAATCGCTGAGTATATTCGCACTCCATTAACCCCCATATTTCCAATAATTGCAACTACTCTATCTGTGTGTTGTATATCAGATAAAATCGAAGTATCTTGATAAAAGAAGAAATAACGACCAGTATAATTAACTTCTTGTGAGAGTGTTACAACACTTGACAGTATTAATAATATTGTAAATAATTTTCTCATAATTTTATGGATTTATTATCGCTATAAATGAATACCCTGTACCCGAATTGTTAAATATATTAGTGAGCGCAACTATATCAACATTATTCACTCCGCCAGTAGGTGTCGCATTAGTTCCTCCACTTATATTTATTGTGAAATGATTTGTAGGTGTATGTGTGTCGTAATAAATGCGATAGTCTTCAAATAATTTATCAACATTAGCGGCATTTGAAATATTATTATTTTTGCAGTTGTAAGTTATTGTTCTTGTTGTTGGAATGTAACTAACATTCGTGAAGTCGTTACTATACACAAAGTAATTATTAATGTTACTTGCGGTTATTCCGATATTCGACAAATCACCCTCAAAATTATTCACATGTAGGAAAAAGTTACGTAAATTAGACCAGTTAGACAGATTCCAATTACTAAGATTGCCCGATAAATCACAGGAATACAGATAAAAATACTGCATATTTATTAAATTAGACAGATTCCAATTACTAAGATTGCCCGATAAATTAGGATTTGAATTTAATTGGAAAACTGTTAAATCTGTCATCTTCTCAATACTCTCCCCCCATAAAGTAATATCACCCTCTAACTGGTTAATTTGCAAAGCCAAATATGTTAAATTTTCGAAACCTCGAATAGCTATCGGAATACCCAATTTTAGATGTTGATTATTTGCAACTATTTTTGTAATTGCCAATTTATCGACAGTCCACACTTGATAAAAGTACTTATCCTGTGCGTAGAAATGCCTAATAATCTGATCACTTCCTGAGAAAGTAAAAGTGGTATCTTGATTGTCGCCCCAATCTATCTGCATAACCTTGCCGATCCCACCCTTTATCGTCATCTGATAAGTCGTAGGACTATCATACCGAACTGCCCACATATCGAAAGGCTCATCGGTAAAGCTCTTAAAAACTCCAAGGCTATTGTTTTTGCTCACTAAAGCGGTGTTATATTTAAGATGCTTATATTTATACGCTTGCCCCCACCCTAAAGCTGAAAACAAAGCAAGTATTAATAATATTGTAAATAATTTTCTCATAATTTAAGGCGTTAAAATTATCTCTAAATGCATGTCCATAATCTGAACAGTTCCATTCGTTCCCGTTTTTATTTGAAAAACAAGTCCCTCCCTTTCAGCTCCATGTATAATTTTATTCAAATCCGTTCTTTTCCAAGTCGCATCTACATCATTTTGAACTCTTAAATAGCCCACTTGATCAATTGACCTTTTCGCAATTACCGAACCACCTGCCTCGAATCCAGAAGCAGCATACAGCCAACCTACACTTGAATGTTTGAAAAGCGTAATATCAAAACCAGTAGCATCAAGGGCGTTACCTCGCCACATACACTCGGAATCTATTAATGTAAAGTTCCTATTTCCAAAATCTTCATATTTTGCGTACCCGTAATTAAAATCAGCATTATATACAGTGGGAGCACCATTAACTACAGCCAATTCAAAAGAAACCGTTCCTAAGTATTTTTTTGCCTCGTAATAAGTATTTAAAACCCCTTGAGTGATATCCGTTAAAATAGTATCAACATCATTCACCACCCTAACACCATGGTCATTAATACTTGTCCCTTTTGCGATTATAGCAACTCGCCCCGAGCCTGACGTAACCTCCCCTGAGCCGAATACTATTCCTGCATGTGCCGAGTAGGCTATATCGGAGACTCCATACGATTGTGTTAAATTTGATTCATCTAAATTAGCATCAGTCTCAGAGAAGCTGTAAAATCCGCCTCGCCAAAAAGTCCCTGATGGAACTCCGTAACTAGTGAAAGAGTAGCTTTTCCCTGTAAGGATTAAACCACTAATGTCAATTACCGTATCTACATATGCTGAACCTCCAATGGATAGATTTCTAAATCTAGCCGTATCACCCTCGAATATTCGCCCAAAGAACCCCCCTGCTCTAGCGAAGAAGTTCTTGAATAAAGCGTTATTAGCAGAACTAGTTTGTGTGCCATCAGCACGTAAGGAATCATTATTGTAGATATACCTACTGCTTGCAGATTCTACATGTATTTTCGCATCACTATTAATCTGAATTTCTCCCTGTCCTTTTAATCTTAATAACTCTTTTGCTAACACATCGACCCCTCTATTTGTCGATTCTATTAAAAAATTATCATCTGATATAATGTCTATAAAATGGCTTGATGTTATATTTAAGTCTGAGCCCCCGTCAATTACCAACTTATCCCAATGTCCTACTACCGTATCTATAATAATTCTTACCACCTCTACTTCTTTACCTTTAATGTAATTCGCCTCCAACACACCGCCCGATAAAGTTACCGTATCAGTAGAACTAACTAAAAGACTATCGGCTGCACCATCCCCTCCTGCTGTTACCTGAAAAGTGCCATCTGAAAACTGTACAGTATCGAACGTTCCGAGTATAGTCGTAACGCTATCTATTTTTAAATTATCACTCTTATCAACTCCAGTTATCCACCCATTTGCAATCCAAATTGAGTCATTAAAGTACCCTGTCTTAGCTCTAATATTCGCCTTATCGGCAAATAGAGTATCACCTTTGAATACTATTGTATCTGTGGCGTTTATCAAAAGACTATCAGGAGATGAGCTGCCCCCATTACTTCCACCGCTACCGACTAAATCGAAATCAACAACAGACAAGCCACTAATTACCCCATTATGAGCCTTATAAGAAACATTATACGTAAAGTAATTACCCTCATCTATCTTAGCCCCGGTCAATTCATAAATAACATAATTGTTCTCATCTGAAAGCAATGTAATTACGCTTCCTGTATCTAATTGCGCTAAAAAATTACTCTTTACTTTGTTGTTATTGTCGTAATAATCAATTAATATTTTTGTAGCATTTTGCAAAACCCCATTATTTAACTTAAAAACTCCAGACCCTGGTCTTGTATTTGTAATATCAGAACTAAATGTATATTTTAAATTAAATGGCAGTAACGGAGCATTCGCATTTATCAATGTCTGAATATCTTGCTTTGTGGCTAGAGTGTCGCCATTTGATGAAATCCAATAATCACCTATCAAAGTCCATTGAACGCCGTGAGCATTGATAATAATGTCGTCGTAAGAAATTAAACCTATCCCACTATTTGAGTAGATTGTAAAATTATCCAATCTAGATTGGTCGATGCCTAAATCTAAAGAATACCCTAACCCTACAATCTCCGTATTCTTTGAGAATGCTCCACCTAGCTCAATAGTTGAACCTACTTTTGTTAATGCGTTACTAGCCCCCACGCTTGAGCCGCTAGTGTGTTGTTGGATTAAATCAACTATCGAAGTATCTCGAACCGTAAGCTCCTTTGTTGCATCTATATAATCCCGAACTATTTCAGTCTGTGCAAACGAGGATATGCTGAGCATAACCAACGAAACTGCTATTAATATTTTTTTCATAACGCTAATATAAGAATAAATATTCATTATCTTTTTGGATTAATTTAAAAGTGATGTTAACAAGGTCACTATCTTCAATAGTTGCTATTGTCATATTTGAAGCTGCAAAGCGAACATCATTAACAAAGAAGTAATCACATACACTTTGCTGTTTTATTATATCTATATGGTTCGCATTAATATCTGTCAAGGTTAGTAACTGCACTCTTTGCGGCGTTGATTGCAAAATCGTAGTATCGCCCTGTTGGTCTTTATATGTAAATTGCTCATCTTCGGGGGTTATTACTCTAATATTTCCCGTGTAATACATTACAGGTTGCCAAACCCACTCATATGTCGGAGGATAGTGAGGGTGTAATATCTCTTTGGAGAAATAACCGCCGTATCTATTTTGGCTATCGTAATATTGAATTTTTACCAAATTTTTTTCTTGCCCATCCGTGACGTTAATCTTATTAGAGTAATAATATTTACTAGTCTGAGGGTTCGGTTTGATGTATATTTCAAAAAAATATTCATCAAACGAATTAAAAACATGCTCGAATAAAAACAACTTCTCGCCTACAACCCAATTGCTAGGCGTGATGTCAATAATTGGAATAACAGTTCTAATAGAGGCTTTCCATACGTAAGCGAATAATTTATAATACCCCCCAGTAATAGCGAAGAATATTGATATTTTTTTTCCAACTATAAAATCACTACTGTAATTTATATTAACAATTCCTTTTTGATAATTAACGCCCACTCGCTCATTATCCGCAAAAGGCATAACATTATCATTGTCAATAATTTTATTTGAAAAAAAACGAACTGGATTTATGTATGGAATCTTAAGCATATTTTTTATTTTTTCTCTATAAGTATATAGCTTGCAGTTTTCGCATAAGGCTTGCCCGATACATTCAAGACAAAGCCCTTATATGTTACCCCTTTATGCGTGAAGCAAATATAACCATTTGGATTATCATTTAAAGTTGAAACTATTTTATTATTGAATATTGATTTGAACGAATACACATTAGGTTTAATATAAAGTGAGCCTAATTCATTATTTGCAATATCTGACAACTCACTATTGACGGCTCCGTACTTATTTTTAAAAGTGCAATTCTTTTCTTTTTGGTATTTTATTTTTTTTATTCTTTGCGAGGGGTGTTTAAAAAGACTTTGATTAATGAACCCACCATGCCTGATAATGTTTTGCCTTGGTGTTATCGCAAAATTGTAATACTGCTCAATACCAACCCAACCCGACACATCTGTAGCTCCTTGAATAACTTCATAATTTTCGGTGTTATGTGTAATAAATATAGAGTTGTCGTCCTTTGTATCTTTACTAGCATTCGCTGAGTATGGTTTACGCCTCAATAACTCCATGCCAATAGATGAAGCTTTAATTGTAGACTGTATATTTAACTTCGTTTTTACTGGCATATCGATAAGGTGTGCGCTCTCAACATTCACCTCATTAATTCCTTGAAACTTCTCAAACGTTTGCTTCGGATAACCGCTCTTTATATCTTTATAATAACCTTTACTATAAGCCTTTATGGATAATTCAGAAACTTCACCTAAATCAACTATCTCAACGTTTTGATACGCTGCATTTCTTCTTTCTACTTTGAATAATTGTTTTTCTTTATCGAACATTAATGCAAGACAAAATAACGAATCTAAAGACTGGAATAATTTCTTAAAGGTTATAAGAAATGGTTTATTCGGGAATCTTCTCATGTTCCAACCGCTCGTAATGGAGAAATTTGAATATACACCATTTCTAGCATATGTTTCAAATTCTGAATCCGTCCGCCCAAATGTATTAGATTCAATAAGCTTACTTGTATCTGCTTCATTAGTAATAAGCTGCATAGTTTTCGATAAAGCTTCGTAAATCGGGTAAGACTTAACACGACTATCTTCTGCACCCTCTGTACGTTCCTTGAAATTAGTATCTACGCACCTATTGAAGTCTGTCACGTAGCTAATAGTAGGCTGTCCGCCAGTATATGCGAAAGCTTTATATAAATTGAATAAATACAGCTTTACAGTCCAACCAGGCTTGATAACCTGTTCGCTCAAATCATACGTGTAACTTCCTGTTATTTCTTTAAATTCAAAAGAATTAATATTGCTCTCTTCCGTAAAGAAAATAATCCTATTGAATGAATGCTGAAGCGCATCGCTTTCGTCAAATATCTGAATGTTAAGCCTTTTCGTTAATGAATAAGACACCTTAAAGGCTCCGTTATCCGCTTTCATAGTATCACGAAAGGTTCCGTTAAATGATACGCTAAAGAAAGCATCAGCTTCAAGGTTGTTCTCATATATCAATAATGAATGGTTAGGCGTTTCAGAAATCAAGCACCTCTCACCCATTTCATTCGTAAACTCTCCACTAATCTGTTGAGTTTCAGCAATCTCGTCAGCTTGAACACTCCTGTTAAATGTAGCGTAATAACCATTAGATAAAGCTTGCAGATGAATGTCTATTTTTCGAAATAAAACATCTTTAGGGCTATTAACAAAGCCGGGTACATTTAACCCACTAATTGAAGTGTTTGAATTTAAATCTATCTCTATATCTTCATTACTTTTAAATTCTTGCAATTTAGAGCTATCAATTAAGCCTATCTCTATAAACTCTTTATCTTTATCATTGTTCCATTTTTCAGGGGTAAATACGAACATCCCCTCGTAAAAGAACTCATACGCTCCTGTAAATGGATTCTTATTATTAATAGTTAGCGTGATAATAGCTTTGATACCGTCACGCTCGTAAGCGTCTAAAAGGAATTCATAACCACCTCCTTTATCATTGCCAACTTTTGGGAACTTAAGAGTATTGGTAATGTTACGCAACACGGAATGATATACCTCGCTGCGAATGTATGCGATATTAAAGCTATCCCAACCAATTGGGGAGCTGGTAAGTGTCAAGCTCTGTAGTCTTGATTTTAATATAAATTGGTAATCCCTCATAATCGAACCCACTCATCTAAGTAGTGTTGTGTAACACCTTTATTGATAAAAATCTTTTCAAATCCTGCATCTGTTATATTTGTTATGCTTTTCGGTTGATTTTTAAAATCGTTACGCATAGCTTTTATTTCGGAAATCAAGACTCCGTTATTATCTTTTTCTTTTTCTAGAATCTCCTTTGTGTCGGCACCGCTGAACACCTGTGAACCTTTAGGTAAGTGAACCTGTGTAGCTGTATTAGGACTTAAATAACTACCTTGCGGTGTGGTTATTAACTCACGTTCTCCACCATCACCAACCTCGGCAGTTGTATCTAGCTGTAACACTCCATTGGTACCGTGTTTGAATTTAGGTATCGGTTTAGCTGCCACCGCCGCTACTTGTATCACACCAATGGCTGCGGCTGCTGCAATAGCTGGAGCACCTACAGGTAATGGCGTTGCAGCAAGTTGCTTTATCACAGCTACGATAGCCGCTAACCCTGCGTCTAATAAAGCTTTCTTCTTTTCGGCTTTCGCTGATTCGATTCGGCTTTTCTTTTGCAATTTTGCAATTTTTGCTTCATATTGCTTTTCAGAAATTTCGCCTTTATCTAACCTATTCTTCAACACGTCAGCTTTAGCATCTTGGTCGCTTTGAAAGGCTGCTAAATTCTCATCAATTTTAACTGCTGCTAATTCTGATAAAATCCCTGCTGTGGACTCCGCCGCTGCTATCTTTACGGCTTTCTTAGCGTCTTCGATAGCTTTCAACTCATCAAGTTCTTTCTGAGCAGCCTCTTTCTCCAATAAAGCTTTCGCATCGATTTTTAATTTCAATCGCTCAATTTCAGCGTCAGAATTAGCTATCTCTTTATCAATGGTTGCATTTATTATCGCTTCTTCTTCCGCAGCGACTTCACGCATAGCCGTTACTCTTTCACTTTGTAGTAGCTTTCTACGTTTTGCAGCCGATGCTTCTAAGTCGATTAGAGCAATTCTAAGGTCAGACTCCTCCTTTAAGTCCTCCGTAGTTGAAGCGCCTAAATCATTCTGGACTGCTTTAATTTGCAATTTTGCAGCCGCAACCTTTTCTTGTAGAATTAAATTATCGTTTTCTAATGATATGGCAGCGTCCAACGCTTCAAGCCTAGTTTTTGCGTCAAATTCTTCTTTTTTTGCCGCAACCTCTCTGAGCAGGTTTATTTTTTTTCGATTCTCAGCTTGCTTTTCTCCTGAGTTACGAACCAGCTTATCAAGTAATGCCTGTTGTTTCGCTAAAGCAGCGGCAATTGCAGCTTCTTCCTTTATCTCTTTAGTTATAGATTTGAATCCTTTCAATATATTATCCTGCTGCCCTTTATCAAACCCTGTGTTCATTTGAATAAAAGCCGCAGCCATCTCTTTAGCGTCTTCTTTTATCGCTTTCTTAGTTTCAGTAATTGCCGCCTCGTTGTCTTTCCATATACCAGCAAGAGATTGCCCGATAAGCTTAAAGCTTTTAGCTGTTATCTCTCCCATATTAACAAACAGGTCAGCAACCCCTTTTATTCTATTAACTAGATTAATTTTAATAACTTCCCATAAATTCTTAACGCTTTCTTTTGGATCTTCAAAAGCTTTGAACATACCCTCAGCTAAAGCTGTAATAATATCCATCAACACATTTAAAGAAGCTCCAAGAGCAGCACTTATTTTATTTAATGTGTTTTGACCAGACTCGCTACGCTTCATCGCTTTAGTTAGCACAATAAACGCCCCTGCAATAGCTGCAATAGTTGCGACTATTGGGTTTGCTAATAAAGCTTTAAACTGCGCACTAACACCCTGTATTGAAGACCCCATGCGCCCCATTAGACCTGGGTAATTACCTATATTTCGCTGAAAATCACCACTAGAAGCATCTACTTTCTTTAACTTTCCGTCCAAATGCTTAACCTCAGTAGCTAGTTTTTTAGCAGCTTTGGAGCCAGCCCCCTGAGATAAGGCTACGTCCTTGTACCGTTTCTTTAAATCCTTTAATTTTTTAGACTCTTTCTCGTAAAGACTAACTAACCCTAATTTTGACTTCGCTAAATCTTTATTTACTTTTTTCTGTTTCTGAAGCTGGAGCTTTATCTCTTCATTTTGTTGAATTCTGCCCGAATTTGCGATTTTTAATTTAGCTAACAATGCTAGGCGTTCTTTCTCGACCTTATCTACCTGTACCGAAGCTTTTTTTAACTTATTCGTTTTATTGGCTAACTGTTCTTGACTTTTAGAATTAGAATTAACAGCGCCCACTAATCCTTTTAAGTCTCCTGCTAGTTTCTCTATCTGCTTATCTAGACTTGTAACCGCACTCTCTATTTCTTGAAATTTAGCCATTTTGAGATTTTATAATATTTTCGTACTCAACAAATTCCGCAACCGACGCATTTTGAGGGTCAGCGTTCGGTAACTGACTTTTGATTCGTGCGCATAACGCCCCAAAACTAGTCTTTTCTTTCTCTTTTCCTGCCTGCTTTATCGCCCTAACTTGCATATTTTGAGTTAGTTTATTCATCTCAAACTCAATGCTTTTAAGGTTATGCGCATTACTCTTTACGCTTTTCAATAATTCTTTCGACTGGCTTATATAGCCTACCTCATGCAAAGTGTAACAACCTCGTAACACTATTAATCTAGCGCCCTCTCTTATACCGAAATCCGATTTGCGAATAAAATTACTGTAAAACTTATCATTCTTCAATTCCTCATACTCGAATAAAATTACATCTAGTACAGGTATTAAATAATTCGTGTCATAATTCTTTGGTAATATAGACACGTCCAGTAGGTAGCGTAAATCATTACTGTTGAATACTTTTACGAGGCTTGCCATTGGTAGGGTTTCGCAACTTTCGTGGTGCTTCACTCTGAACAACTTCGCCTTTTTCGTTTTCAATCCGAATAGTTTCATCTTTATAGATTATTTTTTCGATAAATACACCTGTAAAATCATGCGACATTCTAACTTTTAACGACCTGTCTAAGTAAGTTGTACATTTTCCATTCCTTGCCGCTCTTATCGCTAAGATACGACTTAACTCATGTTCTTTTGTCATTACACTATACCTTTCTTTAATTCTGTATTTATATCTTTAAATAAATCAGGCTCTAAATAGTCGACTGCCTCCTGATGTTTTTTCGGTGGAATTCCGAAAATATCAGATGAGTATTTATTTTCAAGTTTATTGCTTTTATCATCCCTACTATCGAAAAGCAATCGATTTCCTTTACGTTCTACATATACACCGCTTTGAAAATCACCCTCTAATTTTAAATTGGGTGTTTTAAAGCCCTTAAATTGTGCGTAAGGCTTTGAGTATTTGGGCGTTATCTTCTTGCCTGTGGAAAGTAAGCCCTTATTCATCGCCTCAACATTCAAATCAGCAAGCTCTTCCTTGTTCTTTTCGCCTGCTTTAGCGACCAGTAAAGTAAGGTCTTGCTGAATTCTTAGAATATTGATATGTAACCGCTTAAGCTCCACACTTATACAACAGGCATTATTTCGGATTCGAACAAACTGCCAACGCTTGGTATTAACTGAATAGTACCTCCTGTCATTGCCGGTGTTGTAGCCTCCCAAATGCCGGGGGTTGTCGTTTCAGTTACACCCGTAGGGGTTACTACTAATCCTGCTTGGTCAATAATTGACAAATTAGCAGCTTCAATAGCCCTAATAGCTACAGAGGGAATACTGGCAATCGTCTTGTCAGTTACGAATAAACCAAAAGTAATAACATTAGCTGCGATAGCTACATTACTCATTTCTACACTTGCAAGCGGACTTAATGCGCTTGGCGACCAATCCAACTCATCACCTAAAGCTACGCATATGTGCTCGTTAAGTTCTTTATTATACTTCAATTGAATTTCCAACTTTGTTTTTGAATACGAATCAGAGCCAAGTGCAATATCCATAGGCATAGGGTCGAAGTAACTTATAGTTAATCCACCAACAACAACACCATCAGGCGATTGCCCTATTATATTCTCAGCATCATCAGCAATGAATAAAGTCCAGTCGGATCTTCCGTAACCCTGAAAGATTTTATTCTGAGCTAATGACATTTCCATATCAATAATAAAGCCGTACTTACCATCTTTATTCTTCTTCTTAACACCGCTACCAGTCTCAATAATAGTAGCCTCTATATTAGCGCTTTCGATAGCATCTATCGACTCTAGCGGAAATATTTGCTTTGCAGCAATCGCTGCATCCCACTTCGCTTTGTCTTGAAAATCCGCAAAGGTGTCGAACGTAAAGCCCGGCACAGCTAAATGAGGTTTCCTAAACATTTTTAAAGGATTTCCTTTAATACATTGTTGCGCTCCGATACCGTACCGAACGCTGCTACATGTTCCTATTTTTGCCATTGTCTTATTGTTTTAAGTGAATAAATTTAGTTTAAAAAACATTACAACCTCTGCAACTCCGTCAGCAACCGAAATAAATAAAGCTCGATTATTTTCGGAAAAAGAGGCTGAACTTATCGCTCTGAACCCATCTATAGATTTTAACGATACTACATCTTCAGCATTAGCTGTAGTTCCAATTGCAACCGAGGGGGTTCCACTAACAACCTTTAAGAAAACGTCAGTTAATACCGAATTGCCATTTTGCTGCATTTGTATGTTAGATGATAACATCGAGCTGTACCTGTAAAGAGCTTCCCCAATTTCAATTATGTTGTGAGTGTTAATAGCTATAGCATTGGCATTGGCGGTTATCTGAGTAGTTAGAGGGGTTTGAAAATCAGCATATTTTATTCGCCTACTCGCATAACCCGAACCTGAAACCCCATCCACCTTTAATATATGCATCCACCCATCAATAGGGTCTGTTGTTGTCGCTTTCGCACTAAGTCGAGTATCTGCCATTTTGATTAATTTTCAAATATGTAATTATTCCCATCTTCAAAAATAAAGTTATTACCATCCTCGAAAATAAAATTATTATAAGTCTCGATAATTGTAATTGGTCTATATTTTTGCTGACCTAAATAAGCTACTGCGTTAATTATTAAACATCCAGTTGTTAGAGGTTTTGAGAAATTAGAGGCGCTATAAATACCTCCGTTATAACTAAGCAAAGCACCTAACATCTCGCCATTCAAATCGTCAATTATTGAAATATCTGAAATAGTGAGAGTATCTATATTTATAGAATTATACTTAGCTATAAAATTTAATTGAGCTACCGAAGTTAGCAGTATCTCTAATTTAATAAATAATTTATCAATCTTTTCAAGCTCCCAATCTACTGGAATAACCTTAATAGATTCATTCAATTTAAGCTCGATATCTAAATCAGAATAAACGAAATTAGAGCCATTACCGAAAAGCTTTTGCTTATGTAAAATAACACTATCAGTTTTAATCCCTCCGTAAATACCATTGCTTAATTCGGTTAGTATAATATTACCTCCTGCGTCGTAAAATATTACTGAAACGTCAGTGCCTGAATATGTCTGAATAATATCATGAAATTCAGGGCTAAAATCAAATCTGAAAGTATTTTTATATTTTCCTTTTTGAATTTCATAATCAAAATTCTGTAAAGATTTTCGCTTAACTAACTCCTCATCTTTAGATATAACATCTTGTACCAGATGCAATGGGAATATTTCTTTATTATTAAAAATACTAAATAAATAATCACTATCTGACAATTGCGCAACTGTCACGGTAAAGTTTTTCTTTACGAAGAAAAGCCCAGCAATATTTTGAATATTATTACCCGGCAAATCAAAACCCCTACCAGTCTCATTGTATGTTGGTCTTTTTATTATTGACATTGGTTCGGGTTTCTATATATCTGTATATCGGTAAAAGTCAATTCTATTGCATCTAAATATTGATTAAATATCAACCCATCGCTACCGTAAATAGTCTTATTGCCCCAACCATACCTATCATGGTGCGTATGCTGCACGCCTAATGCGTTATTAGCTATTATATTACTATTCTTCATCTCTCTTAATAATGATTTGTAAATAGGATAAAGAATAGGTTTAAAAACGCTTTCAATTCGTTGCGGCGTTGTGTAATTACTGTCAGTTGGCGATATGATATATACAGTTAAAGAATTAACTGCATAAAGGATATTTTTAAATTCATTATGAACTTGCTCAATATCGGTAAGTAAATAAATTAATGGGAATTTCTGAAACTTTTGAACGGCGCTTTTATCTTTTAAATTCAATCTATTGGCTACTTCTAAGGGGTGCCCGTACATATAAAAAGGACGCAAAGACTCAATAGTGTCGTACGATTTTTGAACCGCTGAAACGACCTCGCCAAACACATCTACAAATATGTCCCTATTAATAACCATGTTAAATATCTAATCTATTTATTTTATCTTTAAATGTAAAATCCAACGCTAAATAATCATTAATATTTGAATTTAGAAAAAAATAAGCATCATCGCGTAAAAGAATATACTTATTGTAAATGCCTACTAACTTATTAATATTTGAAACGCTTTCGCTATTTTCCATTTTACTAACAACTTGCCGTCCGCTAGCTGCAAATATAGAGTCATTCTCCGTTCTGTAAATCCAGTATATAAATAAAGAGATAGGTGATACTTTAGAAGTTCTCCTTAACCCACCCCAATAATATTTCTTACCACCAACCATATACTCAACCCCATCAATAAGATTGATAAAATTTTGAGATTGAGGGTTTCCTGAACCGTCCAAATCGTTTAACATAGATTCATAAAGCTCATTACCTAGCATGTCTATTAGACATTGCGGCTCGTACCTATCGATAACAGTTGTAAAATTATCAACACCTAATATATTACTAGGGATATCAATTTCATTAATGAAATATGTAAAATCAATAAGTGCCATTTATTACTTCTTTTTAGTTGCAACTTTATCTTTGTAAATAAGTTGATTTGCAAGAATGCTATCACATTCAATTACATCAGCTTTCTTTTTAGTTGCAAAAGGCTTCGTGAACATTACTTTTACCATGATTTATTTTTTTTAAATTAGAAGCTATGATAATATCATAGCTTCTAGAATTATTATTATCAAGTTCCAATAGTCACCAACCCTGCGCTAATTGAAGTCTCTTTACCAAAAGCATTAGTATGAACGCCACGTACAACTAGAGCCATCTCCTGTTCCGCTCTAATAGTTACCATGTTTTCAACAAACTGCTTGTCAATTAATCCGATATCAATCTTAACGCTTCCATGAGTGTAAACGATGGCTTTTGAAAAGTCACCTATCAGCATTGTGTTGGCGGTTATTGCGGATGTTTCCACGATTTCCATTCCAGATACAAACACTTTACCGTTCTTTATATCCACAAAAGGTGGTACTATATAATTATTATTACCATCTTTCTTTAAAGACATATACTTAGTAGCATCTGTCGGATTCATTAATATGTAATTAGGCGAATAATTACTAGTTGCAGTAATTTTCACTTTCATTAATGAAATCAAATCGTATATATTCGCATCAGTCACGCCGCTAGCTACAGCAACGAACTCATCAGCTTGAGTATATATACCGTTAAGATGTGGTGCGGCACCTGTTCCGCTCCATAATTCAGCATCCACTCTTAGTGCTAAGTTAGTAAGTAACATATTTCTGATTTCAGAAGCAATAAAAGGAATGTTCGCTAATGATTGGTTAGTTACAGGTATCGTATCTGCAATGGTTTCCAGTGGAACCGTTTTAATTATCCATGTAATAGCGGATTCAGGCTTCACTCCACTTTCTGCAACAGTAGCAGCGTTACGAGTTATTGATAATTGGTCAACATAACGAACAACTCCACCCTGACCATCGCCAATTGAACCTTTAGCAAATAAGCCTAACATCTTTGTAGGCATATGTGCTAATTGACCAACGCCAGGAACGTCTAATGTGATTTTTCCACCTGTTAAGCTAGCTGTAGTAACA
Source organism: Hyalogyrina grasslei (assembly GCA_034780735.1). NCBI lineage: Eukaryota > Metazoa > Mollusca > Gastropoda > Hyalogyrinidae > Hyalogyrina > Hyalogyrina grasslei. The sequence goes on from JAUZSW010424396.1 coordinate 15,067, forward strand.
TCCGTCTTAAATGTTACGGTCTCATTTCGAGCATTCTTCAATAACTCAACACGGTCTTCAAGGTAAGCTTCAATACTCTTTTGTGATGGAACATCTGACTTTTTAGTCATTAATTTAGTAATCGCAATTCCTTGAGCGTCAATAGCTTTATGTATAGCCTTTAATTGCTCTTTATTATTACTCAATATCTCATCTTTCAACTTAGAAATCTGAATCCCGATAGCTTCGGTAGCATCTTTTTTCATTTGAATTTTTAAAGCATTCATCTGCTCTGCTTTGTGAAGATTCAACTCATTAAAGTACTTCACTTGGTCTTCAATATCAAGCTTCGCAACCTCATCAGGCTTCAACTCTTTAAATGTTTTTTCAGCAACTAACCCCCAAAATGGGACAGCAGCTACTATAGAAGACACACCTAACCCACCAACTGGGTTAGTGATAAATACAAAAACCGCTATTAAGCCTAATATAATTGAGGCTATCACTTGCAGTCTTTTACTGATTTTAAAACTCGCTTTTCTCATTTTTTTTAAATTAAATTTAACAATATGTTATTTTTTTGAGTGAGTAAATCTAATGAAGTGTTTTCCGACTTCAACTCTTTCGACTCGTATATAATTGGTGTCGCTTCATTTGAACCGAATAGCACCATACTACATTCTTTTATTATCTTAGCTTCTTTTATTAGCCACATATAACCGTTAGACTCAGCTACTGATTTATTAGCCACCAAGTCAATATGTTCATCCCACGCTTTCTTTTCGGCTCGATACTCTTTAGCGTTTGAATTTACAGCAAGGTCTATCTTTACATACTGCATTCTAACAGAATTTTGAATAGCTCTTTTACTTCTTATTACAGCTTCTGCATCTTTATTAATTATAGATTCTACTTTAATCTTAAAAACTAAAGCAGTAGTGTCACCCTTGTATTTTTGTCCCAAATCAGACCATTTAACTACTTTCGTAAAAACTTCAACATCCTCATTCCACGCAATAACATCTGCCACTTTAAGCGAATGGTCGGAAACGTAAAGAAGCTTTCCGTTCTGCTCCTGAACGCTTTTATTCCAGATGGTATCTAAGTGGACGTCTAGATGAGAATCTATATATTTTGTTGTATTTATTATTGGATAAAAATAACCATCCTCGATATCAAACATCTTAACTGTTTCATTATTCAAAATACCTGTTAAGTGTCCTTTTTCTGCACTTTTGAAAACCTCAGCTTTCTTTAATTTTATTATCTTATCCTTTACTGCGCATATAGCGGTGAGCATTTGCTGTTGGTTTTCAAAATCCTTATTAAGTTCTCTGCAATGTATCATTTCAAAATCTCCTTATTGCCCTGTAATGCCGCTTTGCGTTTTTCGATTATCCGAGCCACCTTTGAAGCCGATAGCTTCTCTATATTCCGCTTCCGTTGTAATTCCATCGTTAAATGCTGTTGAGTTTGCTTTCACTTTCTTTTCGTAATCTTCTTGCAATGCCGGGATTGCTGAATAATCAGCTTTTAAAAATTCATTCTCAGGCAGCGCGAATACACGCTGCAGTAATTGTAAGTAATTATCAAAGTACGGGATAACCGTATCTTCATAAAAATTCTTCTTTGCTAATTTTTTATTGTTGTATGTAGCTTTAGAATTTTCAAATAAAGAACTATCAACTCCAAGTATGCTACATATCATTTGAAAATCTTGCAGCTTATTCTCATTAAGCTTAAGCTCGGCAGCGTTCATAGATGTTGAGGTGTATTCCATTGGAATGCCTCCGATATGGAAAGGGAACTTATCTCCTGTAATACCTGTCTTCTTGTAAAAAGACTCTCGCATGTTCTTAGCATCCTCGGCAGTCATTACACTCATTTCCGATTTAGGAGTCAATAAGCCTACAGCCCCCCTATCCCTTAACATCTTTATACGCGCCTCATAATTGTATCTCAAGGAATCGCTAGTTAATATAGCACTCATCAAGCGGCTTCGAGTTTCAAAAAAACTAGACTGTCCTATAGATGCTTCTCGCTGAATAAATATATCGTTTTTCCCTATAACCGTAGGGGGTGAGCCAAATTCAGCCTCATACTCGACTATCACATTTGTCCGATAATCTTCATTGTATTTATCTAGCAATACTGGTTTAATTTTTTCGGTTGGAAGCACGAATAATTCAAAAGCTTTTGAGTTACCAACAGCTCTAATAGTGTTAATGTACCCAACGCCAAGAACGATTCGATTAAGAAAGAATTGCTTTATAAAATCATTCTCGGTTTGAAAATCATTCGGCTGGTTGAGCTTATCAATAACGGCACTTTTGTGTACCTCGCTGATATTATCACCTTTCTCAATAAAATGTTTATAAGGTATATTTGTTAAGGAATCTACTATGTAATTAATTGGGGTTTGGACTTCAGGGATTTCATTAAACATAGAAATCAAAGCCTTAGCGTTTTGATTGGTTTGCTTTATTGGATAAAAAAAACTATCACCCCACAACTCGGGAGCATTGAATGACTTTTTTGTTTTAAATATGTTCTTAAACGTCATATCTCAATTATATAGCAATTTTTTGCTAATGTAATCAAAATAATTAAATAAACAACGCTCGCCCTTTATTACTTTCCATGACCACATAACGCAAAGCGGCTAATCCGTCAGGTTCATGTCCTTGAGGTTCAGGGATGATTTTACCATTTTTATCAACTTTAAAAAACCACCTCTCAATACCATTCTTAACATTAATAGACCTCTTAGTTAGATGTATATTGTATGCCCTCAACTGATTAACTCCCAAAATAACTGACCCTGATGGTTTTCGCACTCCTTTTATAGCGTAGCCGTATTTTCGTATATCTCGAATTTCAATAGCTCCTGCGCTATCCGCAATTATTAATTGTCCTTTAATATGTTTTGAAATCGCTAACTGATCAACGATAGATAACCGCTCAGCTCCGTTTATTTTCTCGGGCATTAGATTATTCAGGCAGAACACCTCATCGACATAAATATTATTACTTTCAACCCATACATCAATTAAAATAGTCGGGTCTGGACTCACCCCAAAATCCATACCCGATTCGATTCGCATTGCGGTTGGGGGAATTTCGTCTATAAACTTATAATTGTAAATCCTACGCTCGGAATAAAATCCAGTTAGTCCGAGTCCGTAAACTCTGAACCATTCAACATTGTCTTTTCTACTCTCAATAAAATTAACTTCACTCTCAGGTAGCATTTCGTTGTCTAAATAAGATACAACAATTGATTGACTAATACTTTCGCCTGAACTATCTTTAAGTTTTGGAATTTCAGTATGCGCCCAAAATTCAAAATCTGGGTTAAAGTCAATATAAACCTCCTCATGAGTTCTACCGATGTAAGTACTAGCAACCTCCCAACCTATCTTATTAGCTTCGTTAATATATAAAATATCCCTCCTTTTAGATTTCCCTGCCTGCTTCTTTACGTCTGAAATGTACCTAAATTGGATAACTGATTTATTAACTGTTAAATCTTTATCGGTCTTATTGTAAGATGTTTCCCAATTAATATCAGCATCATAAAAGATATTTTTAAAATCAGCAATAATCCCATCTTTTAAATTATCGTACGTATCTGTCATTACGGTAATTAACCGTTTCTTTTCAGCAGCTTTCTCTATTAATATTTGAGCAATGGAAATGTTTTTTGAAGCACCCATACCGCCCTGTATGATTTTTATCTTAGCGGCAATGTTTTTGATTTTAAAATATGTTGATACGTGGTATATCATTCATTTTTAAACTGTTTTGAAACATTTTTGAATTTAATCGTATTGTTGTTATTATTCGTGTTATCAGTCTTAGAGCCGTTCAAGCGGTGTGCTTCCTCTTCTGTACATATGGTTTTAAAGACGGCTATTTGAAGAACCGGAATCTCAGATTTTAGCCACTTCATTTTTAACGACTGTTTGGTTTTCACCTTATTATCATCAATTGCCTTTAAAATAACATCCGATTTTTCCAACTTTAAATTATAAAATTGTGAAGACCTTATTCCTGTATAGAATGCAAAAATGTCTGAAAGAACAAAAAGCTTTTCATCCTTAATAACCTTACTAATTTCTTTTTCGTACTTCTTATACTTTTCTTTTGCGCTCATTTTTCTATCAGATAATCACCTACAAATAATAAATCTTCATCAATATTTCTAATTTTAACAATTTTTTTATTGTAAGCTTCGCAATATACA
>JAUZSW010426617.1:0-19245 GCA_034780735.1 Hyalogyrina grasslei
CCTAACTCCTAACTCCTAACTCCTAACTCCTAACTCCTAACTCCTAACTCCTAACTCCTAACTCCTAACTCCTAACTTAAATAGCGCGTTTATCTACTATTCTTTTGGCTTTGCCTTCGCTTCTTGGGATTGTTTGAGGTTTGACTAATTTTACCTTACTATGAATACCCAGTGCAGAATGCAGTTCATGTTCAATCTCTCTGGCCAATGTCTCAATGACTTTTATATCTTCAGAGCATAAAGTCTCATTCATCTCTACATCAACCTCAATGCAGTCAAGTTGCCCCTGACGCTCGACAATCAATTGATAATGCGGCTCGATTCCTGCTATGTTTAATAATACCTCTTCAATCTGCGAAGGAAAGATATTAACGCCACGCACAATCAACATATCATCTGTTCGCCCTAACAGGCGATGAATTCTTCTCGATGTTCTACCACATTTACAAGGTTCTGGAATAATATAGGTTATATCTCTTGTTCTATATCTAATAATTGGCGTGCCCTCTTTGGTAATTGTCGTAAAGACAAGTTCACCTTTTTCGCCTTCAGGTAGCTGTTCGCCAGTTTCTGGGTCGATTATTTCCGGGTAAAAATGGTCTTCAAAGATATGTAAGCCATCTTGATATTGACATTCTGCACCAACCCCTGGACCGATAATTTCTGTAAGCCCATAAATATCAAAAGCCTTTAAATGTAATTTTTCTTCAATCGCCTGGCGCATACTTTCACTCCAAGGTTCAGCACCAAAAAATCCAGCTTTCAAGGGTAATTTAGCAAAATCAATATTATGCTCTTTGGCATATTCTGCAAGATATAGACAATAGGATGGCGTACAGGTAAGCACCGTACTACCAAAATCTACCATTGTCGCAAGCTGTCGTTGAGTATTTCCACCTGATATAGGTAAAATATTGGCACCAACTCTTCTTGCACCATAATGAACCCCTAAGCCTCCAGTAAAAAAACCATAACCATAGGCATTTTGAATTGTATCTTCTGCAGTTACATCACCCATACTCAAGGTTCTGGCCATCACTTCTGACCATATATCTATATCATTTTTTGTATAGGCATCAACTACCGGTTTTCCAGTTGTGCCAGAAGATGTATGTACTTCGACAATCTCTTTTTTATCAACTGCTAAAAGGCCGTAGGGATAGACTTCACGCATATCCAATTTGCTGGTAAATGGCAATTTAACAATATCTTCGATACCATTTATATCGTCTGGCGTTACGCCCAGTTCTACCATTTTATCTTTATAGAATGCAACATTATTATAAACTCTAGCAACCAACTGCTTGAGATTTTGCCCCTGTCGCTTTTTTAATTCCGCTAAAGGCATAGTCTCATTTTCTTTATCCCAAATCATTAAACCGCCTCCTCATTAATATTTTTCCCCAACTCAAATGCTAACTTGTTGGTTTCAAAAGTATGCGGCGGCACCAGCTCTTTTATCGCAGCTAGGTAATTTGCCTCACTTAAATTGGTATATTTTGACAATGTCCCAATAAGCGCCACGTTCTGTACTTTGACGTTACCCGTCTGCTCTTTTATCACTTTAGGATCAATAGATATGACATTATTAAATATCCGCTTTATTTCAGCGTCAACCCCCGCCGGATATTCTTTAACCATACTCGGTTTCAGATAATTCTGGAGATAGATTATTTGAGTATCAGGGGTTGTATACTCGCGCCACCGTAAAACTTCCAGCGCCTCTAGGGCAAATAGAATATCAGCTTTACCTTTAGGAATTACTGGCGAATGAATCTCATTGCCGTAACGGATATGGCTAAAAACCGAACCGCCACGTTGGCTCATACCATGTATTTCACTTTTTTTAATATCATAACCTGCTTTCATGGCAGTTAATGATAAAATATTGCTGGCTAAAATAATCCCTTGACCACCAACTCCAACCATTAATATATTATTGATCTTTTCCATACTATTTTTCTCCTAGCTTATGATTGAATATTAACGTCAAGCCGAGCTTTTCTTATTGCCAATTTACTCTCTAATTTATCTATTTTTTGCAATTGATGACGTTCTATAATACACAAACCATAAACAACTAACAGGGCCAATTCTCCAGTCGCATGCAGATCAATAATAGCCTGTTCAACTTCTGCTTTTTTATAGGCATCGACTATTTTTATATTCTCTGGTTTCAGACCACATGCTTCTCCTAACTTCCGATAATCTAAGGTTACGGTCTCTTCTCTGTAGATATTTTCGCCGGTCAGCGGATTTGGCTGCATCCCAGTCATTGCAGTTGTCGCATTATCAAGAATTATCATTAAACCATGCCGTTTATTGTAGGCGGCATTTACTAACCCAGTAATCCCGGAATGAGCAAATGTCGAGTCACCGGTCACTGAAACAACCCCTTTTGCGGCATCTGGCCCCAATGCCATCTCCATGCCTTGAGCGACAGTGATACTCGCCCCCATGTCAAGACAGGTATCCATTGCTGAATATGGCGGTAGAACACCTAAAGTATAACAACCAATATCACCGGTAACAGTCAAATTCATTTTGCTTAAAACTTCATAAACATTACAATGCGGACACCCCTGACATAATTGTGGTGGTCTTGGGGGGAGTTCGAGTTGCAAGTCAACCGCTTTAGGTGTCGCCTGTTTATTGATGACCGTATCTAATAAATTAGGTGAATATTCGCCTAAAATAGGTAGACGATCTTTACCGTGCACCTTGATCCCCATTGCCTTTAATTTATCTTCAAAAAATGGTTCAAGCTCTTCTACCACCCAAACCTCTTTTACACTATCACAAAAATCTTGCAATAGTTTTTCAGGCAGGGGAAAAACCATTCCTAGCTTCAGGATAGCAGCATCGGGGCAAACTTCTTTAACATAATTATAGGGAATGCCAGCAGTAATAATTCCAATATCAGCAGTCCCACTGTTTTCTATGTGATTAATGTCGAATTCATTACTTGCTTTAACCAATTTTGCTTGTCGCGCTTCTACTACAACATGGCGCTTTCTTGCGAATGCTGGAATCATCACATATTTACTACGATCTCGATCAAAACCGGTAACCTCTGTTGTTACTCGCGTCGCAGTTTCGACAATTGAATAAGAATGTGCCAGTCTAGTTGTAATACGCAAAAAGACTGGAGTATCATATTTTTCACTGATCTGAAATGCCAATTTAGTAAATTCTTTAGCTTCCATTGAGTTAGCTGGCTCAAGCATCGGTATTTTAGCCGACTTCGCATAATAACGATTATCTTGTTCGTTTTGTGATGAATGCATATCGGGATCATCGGCTGTAACAATCACCAAACCACCTTTTATGCCAGTATATGATGAAGTAAACAGTGGATCGGCAGCAACATTAACTCCAACGTGCTTCATAGTAACCAGAGTTCTTGCCCCGGCCCAAGCTGCACCTAACCCGACCTCTAATGCCACCTTCTCATTAACCGACCATTCGGTATTAATCGCTTCGTATTTTGCTAAATTTTCTATTATTTCTGTTGACGGGGTTCCTGGGTATCCAGTTCCAACAGAACATCCAGCTTCGTAAGCTCCACGCGCTATTGCTTCATTACCTGATAAAAGTTCTTTTGACATAAATTAACTCCAGTTTATTGCTAGTACTTACTTCGCGACTACTCAACACTATTAATCAGCGGTGATATTGGTTAAAAATCGTAGTGCCAGGCTTTGATAAAGCCGGCATTGTCGCAACTGCGGGCTCTCATCGAGAGCGGCCCCTACTTGTGCCAGCATTCGTAATTGACGCTTCGCGCTGGCGTTCAGCCAGCCTCTACGGCTTCGCCTCCGTCATAATTCGTAATTTGATCGCTGGATTAAAGCACAAGCGACATAACAAACTGTTCTATTAACCAATTGCCTGACAGACGGTGATGGCGGCGACGCCAAAAATATCGTCGGCAGAACAGCCACGCGACAGATCATTTACCGGCCGCGCCAATCCCTGAAGAATTGGACCATAGGCACCTGCCCCAGCGAGACGTTCAGTCAACTTATAACAGATATTGCCTGAATTAAGATCGGGGAAGATTAAGACATTTGCATCGCCTTGAATTGGGCTTGCTGGACATTTTTTACTAGCAACGGCTGGGACAATTGCGGCATCGGCCTGCATCTCTCCCGCTGTAATAATATCAAGTTTTTCTGCTTCAACTTTCTCTTTAAACGCTGCGGCGGCTTCAACAATCTTTTCAAGTGTTGAATGTTGTGCGCTGCCGAAAGTGGAAAAGCCAAGAAATGCTACTTTAGGTGTTTTGCCTAATAACGCACGATAGGTATTACTCGTTGCCATGGCAATATCGACTAACTGGGCGGCATCTGGATCTGGATTAACGCCACAATCAGCGAATAATAGCACTTCATCGCCGGCTGGCGCTGGAGTTTTCAGATCCATAACAAAACAGCTACTGCCGGTTTTAATACCAGGTGCAGTACCGATACAACTGAATGATGCCCGGAGCATATTGGCGGTTGAGGCAATACTTCCAGCCACCATACCGTCAACCAAATTGTTACGCGCCATTAAGGCACCAAAAAATATTCGATTTTCTACTGCCGTACGCGCTAATTCAATAGAGATATTCCGCTTCTTGCGTAACTCTTTATATTGTGCTGCATATTCTTCAAAATATTCACACTTAATATGGTCTAATGAATCAAATTTACGTTCACTAATCCCAGCCTCTTCACAAGAAGCACTAATCTCTGCTTCAGTACCAAGCACAATTACCTGAGTTGCAACCCCTGCTTCAATAATTTTGTTCGCGGCTATAACAACTCTTGGATCCTGCCCTTCAGGCAATACCAATTTTTTATCGGCGGTTTGCGCCTTAGCTATAAATAGATCAATTGCTGACATAATATTATTCCATTTTATTGAGGCAATAGCCTCGCTTATTTTTAGTTTTTATTAACAAAAGTTACCCAAGTATCCAATCCTATCAACTGATGGGCCTTATGGGACTTATGGGGCTTATGGGCCCAATGTGGTGGCTACGCCACCGAAGCCTCGCTTACTTTGCTTCTCCTAACTCGTAATTCGTAATTCGTAATTCGTAATTCGTAATTAATAATTCGTAATTACTAACTCGTCATCGTTACCTTTTCCTGTTTCAAAGTTGAGACTACGCCTCTAGCGATCATCAACTCTTCATCCGTTGGCATGACAATTAATTTACAACTGCTTTCTGGTGTTGAAATAATGCCTGCTTTACCGAATGCGGCATCATTAGCTGCTTTATCGATACTGATATTAAATGCACCAAGTGAGTTTGCAATCTGTTCTCTTATCGGCGTACTGAATTCACCAACTCCACCAGTCAGCACAATTGCATCTGCTCCACCAAGTAACGCATAGTAACCGCCAATATATTTGACCACGCGTCGCACAAACATTCGCATTGCACGTTCGGCCTGCTTATCGCCTGCCGCAATGGCTTTAATAATGTCACGCATATCAGAACTATTAATTCCAGCCACGCCTAATAGTCCACTCTCTTTATTGAGGATATGATCAATTTCCTGTGGGGTCTTACCTAATTCACCGAGACGAATAACCACCGCTGGATCTATATCACCACAACGTGTCCCCATAACCAAACCTTCAAGTGGGGTCATTCCCATAGAGGTATCAATTACACTACCATGATTAATAGCCGCCATACTACAACCATTACCCAAATGACAGGTGATCAATTTCAAGTTTTCAAAAGTTGTCTCTAAAAGTTCAGCCGTCGCCAACCCTACGTAGGCATGTGAGGTGCCATGAAAACCATATTTTCTGATCCCATATTTAGTATAAAGTTCATAAGGTACGGCATATAAATAGGCTTCCGGTGACATTGATTGATGAAATGCGGTATCAAATACTGCAATATTTGCCACGCCTGGAAATGTTTTTTCAGCGGCCTCAATACCATCCATATTTGGTGGATTATGCAACGGTGCCAGAGGGAAACAATCTTTAATAATATTTTTAACTCGCGTGTTGATTAATGCAGGTTTTGTCGCCTGTTCGCCACCATGCACAACACGATGACCAATAGCTTCAACATCTTTGAGACTTTTAAGTACCCCAATTTTAGGATCAATCAGTTTATCACAGATACTTTTAATCGCCCCAACATGATCTTTTACATCTAGGGTTATCTCTTCAGATACACCATCAAAACGTTTGTAAATCAAGTTTGGTGCTGAACTGCCGAGACGTTCAACAATACCTTTGGCCAACATCTTTTCCTGGGCCATCGCATATAGAGTGAATTTGACCGATGAACTGCCGGCGTTAAGAACAAGTACTTTCATTTTTATTTATGACTCCTAAACAGGTATAACCCTGTTTTTTCCGCTTAAGCGGTTTATTGAGGCTATTACCTCGGTTGATAAAATTTTAATTAACTTCTATTCTGCTTAAGTGACACCAATTGGCAAAATATTAGACAAAATCATACTTAAGCTAACAGATATATATTCAATGAGTTAATTTATCATAACCCTGTAAATATTAAAGTTATTTTAGAACGATAGTTGAAGAAATTAGACTATTTTTTTCAATTTCTTGCAAAATATATCAAAAAATGACATATTTATGTGGCTTATTGCTGTCGCAATTGGGGGGACTAAGGGACGGATGGACGGATGGACGGATGGACGGATGGACGGAACGGACAGGTCAGACGGGTGATGTCGAGCCAGATCGTCGGGCCGTATTGCAATAGGCCCTGACGGCAACTATCGCTAAGGCGGATTATCGCGGCAGACCAAGCCCTGTTGCTATATCCGCCTTACAGCGGATCGTCAGGGGTGATTACAATCGCCTTTGGGAAGGTTTTAATCGCATTGCAGAGACGTTGCAGGCAACGTCTGTACAATCGCCTTTCGGCTTTTGGATTGTTTCTGATCACTATTGATGCAGTTGAAACGTTGTATACGTCACGTGGTGTCTTAATCGCCTTTCGGCTTTTGGATTGTTTCTGATATGTTATCAAATTTACAAGTCAATGTAATTTGAATTTGTCTTAATCGCCTTTCGGCTTTTGGATTGTTTCTGATTGATAGTTAAATTAAGTTGTCAAATAAAAAAAGTGAAATAAAGGTCTTAATCGCCTTTCGGCTTTTGGATTGTTTCTGATTTAGCAATTTGAATGCTTAAAGGACAGAGCCAATATATGGTCTTAATCGCCTTTCGGCTTTTGGATTGTTTCTGATCTGTCAATGACGTCGAAACGTTGTATACGTCACGTGGTGTCTTAATCGCCTTTCGGCTTTTGGATTGTTTCTGATGTAAAACAAATTATATAAACCTTACTAACTTGGAGCAAGTCTTAATCGCCTTTCGGCTTTTGGATTGTTTCTGATAAAAAAGAGTTCGTCGAAGGACGTTACTTTATACAGGTGTCTTAATCGCCTTTCGGCTTTTGGATTGTTTCTGATTATATCTGATAGCTTTTAATAGAGTACGTTTCTCAGTCTTAATCGCCTTTCGGCTTTTGGATTGTTTCTGATCAAAATTTTTTAATGATAGTTCTGTGTTTTAACATCTAGGTCTTAATCGCCTTTCGGCTTTTGGATTGTTTCTGATCAGGCTGAATTAATAGGTACTTTGACTTCAGAAAAGTGTCTTAATCGCCTTTCGGCTTTTGGATTGTTTCTGATTATTCCAATAGAATTAATTTCAAAATTAAAATTATTGAAAGTCTTAATCGCCTTTCGGCTTTTGGATTGTTTCTGATATGTCCAGATTGGTACATATCGCAAGAACATTAAGATTTTGTCTTAATCGCCTTTCGGCTTTTGGATTGTTTCTGATAGTTTATTCAGAAATATACCCCGAATGTACAAAAGAAAGTCTTAATCGCCTTTCGGCTTTTGGATTGTTTCTGATTGGAATTGGTATGCGGCGAAGACTACATTAACAAGCAAAAAGTCTTAATCGCCTTTCGGCTTTTGGATTGTTTCTGATTTAGAAAAATCTCCTCTGTTTGAGGAAGAATTTTGTCAGTACCAGTCTTAATCGCCTTTCGGCTTTTGGATTGTTTCTGATTATGAAAGCATTATATTTTGAACAGATTAAAACGGATAGTGGGTCTTAATCGCCTTTCGGCTTTTGGATTGTTTCTGATTCAGAAAAGTCAGAATCGGTTGGGGAAAAAGAGATTATTAGTCTTAATCGCCTTTCGGCTTTTGGATTGTTTCTGATTAAAAGGAATTGAGAACATGAGTAATATTTTTTATTGCAGTCTTAATCGCCTTTCGGCTTTTGGATTGTTTCTGATCATAATTATACTTATGCCAACTTGACAACTATTTTCCGTATGTCTTAATCGCCTTTCGGCTTTTGGATTGTTTCTGATTACCGGACGAATAACAAGTTTGCGTTTTCATCTGATCGTCTTAATCGCCTTTCGGCTTTTGGATTGTTTCTGATTAACGGAGCCCGTCAGAATAAGCAATTAAAAGAGATTGCGGAGTCTTAATCGCCTTTCGGCTTTTGGATTGTTTCTGATATAGCATCATTGTCTTAACCGACAAACCGCAAAAAAGTCTTAATCGCCTTTCGGCTTTTGGATTGTTTCTGATTAGTTAAAGATGAAATTGATAGTGAGTGTTATTTTATCGGTCTTAATCGCCTTTCGGCTTTTGGATTGTTTCTGATGTAACAAATTGGAACAAAGCGGAGTACTGGACTAGCCGTCTTAATCGCCTTTCGGCTTTTGGATTGTTTCTGATGGATGTACAGAATAGTAAAGCATTATGTGCATACTGTCGTCTTAATCGCCTTTCGGCTTTTGGATTGTTTCTGATTATAAACAGATTATTGAAGCTAAGGCATGATAATGAGATGTCTTAATCGCCTTTCGGCTTTTGGATTGTTTCTGATATTATACGGTTGGTGCTGGACTCGACAAAGAGACTGTAAGTCTTAATCGCCTTTCGGCTTTTGGATTGTTTCTGATCTGGATTAAATGTTATCAATATAGAGACTGATTACTCATTAGGTCTTAATCGCCTTTCGGCTTTTGGATTGTTTCTGATTCCATTATAGACTAAATTGACGCTATACATTAACTTGTATGTCTTAATCGCCTTTCGGCTTTTGGATTGTTTCTGATGAGCGAGAGTGAAAATATCAATACCATTGCAAAACAAATGTCTTAATCGCCTTTCGGCTTTTGGATTGTTTCTGATGATTTGAAGTTTATTGCAAGGGCTAATTGTTATCAATCAAGGTCTTAATCGCCTTTCGGCTTTTGGATTGTTTCTGATAGTAGGGGATATAATATATTGCTAATGAGCACATTACAAGTCGTTTTTGGCGTGATCCATTTTTTTTCATAAAAAAATGTAAAAAAACTGGGTTCAAAAAGAGTATTAATAGTTGTAAAAGTTTTATTATTAGCTGTTTATCAATTTTGGCGTGGGATTTTTAAATTTGAGGGTAAAATAGAAAACCGCAATCCCACGCCAAAAGAGCTTATAGGATATAGAGTAGCGGTTTACCGGGTCTGGAGATAGTACCCATCGATTCGATTCTGGTAACACAGGCACCACAGATGCGATAGGCAAGGATACGATCTTCATCAGGATCAATAATACCGGCAAGCAGGCCCCAAAATTGTTGGAAATGTTTTTCCGCGAGATCACATTCAAAGACAGAATACTCGACTCTCATACCAAAATCTTCGCAAGTTTTAGCGACATTTCTTAGGCGTTTAGGCTCTCTAATATCATAGGCGACGAGGTGTAGCATATTTTTATATTCCTCTTTAGCAGGGTTATATTCTTCAAAAATGTGTCCGACACGATAACAGGAAAATTTATCAATAGCATCCTCGAAACTATCAACGAATAGCTTATTTATATCATCTATCTTCATAACTAAAACCTTTTATAAAATCAAGATTCCTTATTCAGGCGCAAGATTTAAAGCTCAACAGGACGGTCAATAGAGAAAATGGCAAATGAGACCCTGTTCGCGACCAGGAGGTCGACTCCCACCTTAAAAATGTGTAAATAAGCTCTATGTGGCAGAGAGCTTATAGGCAACATTGAGACAAGACTAAAAATCACGGCATAAGGAAGAATTCGAAATCATAGTTATCCTCAATTGTTTTGAGGATGTTAAATACAGATTCACGAATAACGGTTCTAAAATCGACATGAGAATCACCGCCGTATGGGGTAAACTTTCTGGTCATAGCCATTTCATAGGTTTGAAAAAATTCAGTCCTAGCGGTTGATTTCATATAGGTACCACCATCTTCGTCCCGATATTCAAAATCCTCTTCAGTCAGGTGACGATGATTAAGAATATTGAGTACCGTCATATCGCAACATGGCGCACGAAGTGGTTCAATCAAATCAAGCGCCAAAGCTGGAGTACCATGTGAGACAGCATGGAGAAAACCAATACAACTATCAAGCCCATGACTACGAATCATACTATCGATTTCACCTTGAACAATCGCATAGGTCCACGAGAGGATAGCATTGGCCGCATCTTTAGGTGGCCGGCGATTGCGGGCGGTAAATGGGATATTTTTAGGGAAATAGTTGCCAAGTTGACCAAAATAGATAGCTGCCCCCATGCCTTCATAGCCCCGGAGCTCTTCGATACCTGCGACATTAAGGACAATTTTTGCCAATTGTTTAAGTTGCAGAACAGCATCACAATGGGCCTGTTGATGGGATATTTCACGATTAGCGGCTAAACGTTGGAGGACGCGGCGTGAGTTACGTAGTTTGGCAAAAATAAGTTTTTTGGCAATAATGAGTGACACTTCACGATTTTTAGCAAGTTTATATTGTCGAATCCGCCGTTCAGCATTCATATTATTATCTGGAGCAAGCGAGCCGATCCATTGACCATGTGAGGTGACAAAAAATGTAGGAATACCCATTTTCATCAGCCGTTGGAGAACTGGAATAGTTACAGACGGGCGACCACAGATAATAACCCGATCAACATCAACTAGAGGAACTTTAAGACGTTTAATATTATATGACATATCGCTCTCTTCACGGCGTGTCATTTCGAGATGACGGGACTGAATTGAGACATTAACACAATCTTGACTGATAACTAGACTTGGCATGATTACCTCCGGAAATGAATTATAAATTACGAATTATGAATTATGAATTACGAATTATGACGGAGGCGAAGCCGTAGAGGCTGCCGTTCCGCCAGAGCGAAGCGTCAATTACGAATTATTTGCTAGTAGGCGGAGCTCTCGATGAGAGCCCGCAGTCGCATCCGCAACCATTGAGAATTACGAATTAGGTTTTAAATAATTTTTACCCACAACAGGGAGAATATTCAGAGATTCTTATTCCGTTGCGAGGTTTAAGCTCTCTGGAACGGTCAATAGCGAAAATGGCAAATGAGCCCCTGTTCGCGACCTGGAGGTCGACTCCCACCTTAAAAATGTGCAAATCACCGCTATAGTGGTCGACTCCCACCTTAAAAATGTGCAAATCACCGCTATAGTGGAAAGATTTGGTCTCACAGCTAATTCTTTAGACTCAAAATCTCTGATATTAAAAATTGGGAAATTTTGGTAGTTCCTTTGGTGTTATATTTAATAGAGCCATGGCATCGTCAAAGAGAGCGTTGAATTTATCAACTGAGACACTCTGCATGCCATGTCCTAGGATTGAATAGTTGCGTTCAGTGAGATGTTCAGTAATATGTTTACGCGCAAAGAATCTTTTGGCATAGACATCATCAAGCGCCTGGAGCATTCTGAACGAGGCGACGACACCGAATTGTAAAGTTTCATTATTGCTGCAGTAGCGTTGAGTATATTCTTGACGTAAAGGTTCAGGGATACGATGTTTGGGGCAATTGCTGTTATCAATACCGTATTTGAGTTGAAGTTGATATTTGGCAATTTTTTCGATAGCGGCATAGACTCTGGCGGTGGCATCCTCATATTTCTTTTCGATTTGGGCGCGTCGGAGTGCATTGGCGAGAAGGTCATGGATCATGAACCATGATAATTGTTGTGGTTTAAGGCTGTTAATGAAGGTAAAATTATCCTCTACAGTTTTCAGGATATTTTTGAGATTAGGGAGATAAAATCGTTCAGTTTCTGCAATATCAGCCAAAGGTTTAAGGTTTCCTCTGAGCAGTTGTTGAGCCTGTTTGTGATTAAACATATCCCACTGGGCGTAAGCTTCGACAATATTATGGAGAATGGTAAAGACTCTTTTGGCTTTGTTATCTGTTACTTTTTGGGTAATGTCATTGAATAGTTCAGCCGAGTTGGTATATTGACCTCGATTAAATAATCTAACGGCATCATTGATGGCAAAATATGCTAATTTATCCCAGGGGTTTTCTTGGATGAGACATTTTTCCCGTCCATCGAGGACAACGCCAAGACCACCTTTATCTCTGGCATTAACTGAATCAGCCCCAATATATGAGAATTGGCATGGGGATTTTGATGAAGCCCATACCATGGCAGCACTCATAGTTTTTGTACCACCAGTATAATCGACAATATTGGGCCATTTTGACGGTAAATTCATTTTAACCATCGCCTGTGGAACTTCATTAAGTAATGTTCTAGTTGATTCACCAATATCCTGTTCGTCTGGAGTAACAATAAATTCGTGATCAATAAGCTGTTCAAGTTGTCTAAAGATAGCAGGCATGATTTTATCACTAACCTGTTTTCGCGAACTTTGCGAAACAAAAAAGATGATACTATCAGGTTTATGATGGATGATAGTCCAAATAATTGGGGTTTCAGCCCCGCCGACACTGATAAGCATCGTTTTATGCTGTTTCATATTATCTCCAGTTGGGTTATAGGTAGCAAATGAAGAGAATATAACTGATTTCAACCAGATGGCGATTAGTTAGACGTTTAAAAACGTTTGGGACGGAGGGACGGATGGACAAGTCCCAAGTCCCCAAGTCCCCGAGTCCCCGAGTCCCCGAGTCTCCGAGTCACCGAGTCACCGAGTCCCCGAGTCACAAGTCCCCGAGTCCTCAAGTCTTGCTATTTGCGTTCGGAGAACGCAAGCTACTGGAAATCCACCAAGTCTTGCTATTTGCGTTCGGAGAACGCAAGCTACTGGAAATCCACAAGTCTTGCTATTTGCGTTCGGAGAACGCAAGCTACTGGAAATCCACTGTCAAAAATCCTCAAAATAACTTCAGTTTTTTGCTATGGAGCTTGAATTTACTATTTTTAACTATTAGATTGAAGCATGAGAGATTTTCATCCAAGAGCCATTTAGCGGAGAATTAATGCGACATATTTTTATCAGTTTATGCGGGAAAAGTCCTGCCGTAATTACGGAGAGTTTGTATCAACTGCATCACAACAATCCGACTGAAACTCCAGATGAAATAGTTGTTATTACGACAACAGCGGGAGCTGAATGCATAAAAAGAGAGCTCTTTGATAATAAACTATGGGAATCCTTTAAAACTGACTTAAATATTGCTGACAAGAAAATGCAATTTGGCAATAGTGCACAACATATCCGTCTGTTACCGGATGAAGCCGGGACAAATAATGCGACAGATCTTAATGGGACAGGCGGAAGCCGCCAGGCCGCCGATTATATGCTGAATGTGCTCCGCCAATTTACCGAAAATCCCAACACCCAAATAACATTTTCAATTGCCGGTGGGCGTAAAACCATGACTGCATTGGGTGCGCTGGCAATGTCATTGCTTGGCCGACGTCAAGATATATTGTGTCATGTATTAGTAAATCCACCTTTCGACAGGGCAGATTTACAACCAAAGTTCTATTACCCTAATGGGAAAAGTTATCAATTACCAGCTGGGCAAACAGTTCAGGGCAATGACGCGGTAATTAGTCTATCTGAAATTCCTTTTATGCGTTGCCGGTACCTATTTAATGACCGTTTGAATCAATTACCAGGTAATTTCTTGGATAGCGTTGATCGCATCAACGGTAAGATCGCAGAAAATTTAGATACCCCAGAATTAATTATAAAACCGGAAACCATGCAATGTTTTATTGGCGAAATTGAGCTAAAATTAAATGCGACGGAATTTGTGCTCTATTGGTTATTAGCGACTCGGTGCAAAAATAGCTGTCCACCGTTGCACGGTCAAGATAGTCTATTAGATGAATTTAGGGCATTTGCCACTGATATTAACTCTACCGTAATGCCAGAAATCATTCACCATGAACATTGCAAAGGAAAAAGTATTGATGATATGCGGCGGTTAGTTTCGGTGATTGCCAGTAAAATAAAAAAGGTAGTGCCGATTGATTTAGGCCGCAATTTTTGTTCGCCAAGTCGTGATCGTGGCGTTTATGGACTATTGCTACCACCAGATAATATAATCTGTCCAAGAAACTACTGATTTAACGATTAACGATTAATGATTAACGATTAATGGGCATCGGTCCGTCGGTCCGTCGGTCCGTCGGTCCATTGAACAAGTTGGACGTTTAAAAACGGACTAAGGGACTGCTGGGACTAGCGAACTAACAAAAAAAGGAATAACACAATGGGAAAACAGCTATTTGATAAATGCGGAGGGTATCGCCGTTTACACTCTTTCACCTATGCCACGATGATTCACTTGGAGACAATAGATTTTTGTAAACGTTTTATTCCGTGGCAAGATCCAATAGTTGTCGCCAATGCGATGTTAATTTTGATTCAACGCACAATGGGGATGCTTAAAAATCAGATTAACAAGCAGGGTGAGGCTTTTCTTGAGAATGACGGATTTCGTGAAAAAATGTATCAAACTCGTAGTGAAACCCGTGAAGCACAAATGCCTCAAGCTGAAAATGCCCCGACTTGTCCAGAATGTAGTAAACCAATGAGAAAACGCCAATCACAACGAGGTGAATTTTGGGGATGTTCAACCTACCCCACCTGCAAAGGCACAAGAAAAACATGAGGAATGAACTGACGGACTAACAGACTGATTGACATCTTTTATCCCGGTGTCCCTAAGTCCATCTGTCCCTTAGTCCCCAAAATAAAAAAAAGTGAAAAATATGCCAATACAAGCAATCAAAGAGATAACCGATATAATCGGAAGTGGCGACACGCTAAGCACCTCGCTACGCTTAACCAAATACGCCAAACTTGAAGATAAAAATAAGAAAAAAGCTGCTGTTGAATAGCAAAATAAAAAATCCAAATAAAACTCCCAGTCAATGTGGGATCGACATCCCTGTCGAGAAGAGAACGCAAACTACTAGTGCTCCCCAAGTCCCTGAGTCCCTGAGTCCTTGAGTCCTTGCTATTTGCGTTCGGAGAACGCAAGCTACTGGGTTAATACCCTTTCCGTATAGGGTCAAACTAACCATACTCATGCAATATAAATTTCTGTCAGATTTTAAATATTTAAATCATCAACAAAGAACCATTTTGGGTCATTTTAACTGCTGCACCATTACGGATAGAGATCATGGGAAAAGTATGACCGAATTGAAATCCGGCAAAAACTGGACCATTAACCATTGCTGCATATTTATGCTGAATAGCCAACACCGCCTCGCGATCGCCACATGCCGTAAAACTACCAAAAATAAGTCCTTTACAGGCAGCAAGAATGCCGCACTGTTCAAGTTGTGTCATACTCCGATCAAACTTGTAAGGATCTTCGTTAATATCTTCTAAAACTAATATTGACTCGTTGAAATTAGGCAAATAGGGGGTACCACAAAGCGTGTTCAGAACAGTTAAGTTACAGGCGATAATATTACCATTTGCATTGCCCGACTTGAGAATTGTTAGTTTATCTGCCAATATCAGCGTTTCAGTTGTTGGCGCCAATGCATAATAGAGATATTTTCGGGTAATTGATGACTTATGCTCAAGCAATGCTTCAGACAATTTACCACACATTGGGGCAGCTACAGGAATTCCAGCTTTAAATTTTAACATTGCCAGATGCAAGGCAGTAATATCACTATAGCCGATAAGTGGCAATTGACGACTACGGAGCAGTTTCCAATCTAAATGGGGTAGCAGTTGCGCTGAACCACTTCCGCCGCGAACCGCCATAACTAGATCAATTGAATCATCTTGCCAGCAACGGTGAAGGTCGGAGACCCGTTCAGCAATCGACCCAGAAAGCCACGCATCTTGCCGCTTATCAGCAAAAACGTGTGGCATAATAATAGTTTCAATGCCATGTTGATTGAGCAGTTTACAGCCGGCATTGACCTGTTCAAGTGGGGCTTTACCAGCGGGGGCAACAATAGCGATACGTTTAATTTTTTCTGGCATTAATTTCATAATAAAATTTAGCTGTAACCTAATGATTTTACAAATCCGAAAAAGCAGTTTCGTTAAAAATCAATATGTTGTTAAGATATTATTTAGTGATAGAGGTAATTTCAAAACTCCAGCGTTAGTATGATTTTTACTGTTTATTGGTGAGTAGATTTTAATTTTTAACGAAAGTTCTGCTTTTAGACCTATAAAATAACGTTTTTTTACATTTAATCTCTTGTTAAACACTCTATTTAAATGTATGTTAGCCAGTTCAAATTCCATCGCATCTTTTGGATGGGGTAACAGTTTTTAGTCTGGCTGACCTATTATAAAGGCACAGATTGTATATTTTTATTTAAGCTTTGAGCTTAAAGTGCTCAATAATGTAAAATTAAAACTACCCGAACAGGGTATAAATAACAGAGGTTTTTATGGTTATAAGGAAAATGAATTCAATCTTTCATCGTCATGGACGGTGGTTGTTCGCAATAATTACAATTGTTATTATTGTCTCTTTTGTGGGATTTTTAACGCCAGGCTTTAAAAGTCTATTTGTCCGTCAAGGGCATGAATCACTTGTTGGGATTATCTTTGACCAAGAAGTTTCTTATAAAGATATGCAAAAACAGGCTAAGCTAGATCGTTTAGCAATGGCATTAAGTTATGGTCAACCGTTAAATAACACGATGCTTAGTGATATGGCATGGAAGAATGCCTTTGGAGCTTTAGGGCAAATCGCCGCGGCGAAAAAATGTGGGGTTCGAGTCAGTGATAAAGAGGTCGCAAATTATATTGCTGCATTACCCTCGCTGAAAGGTACAGACGGCAAGCTTGATATGGAAAAATATAAAGCAAAACTGAAAGATATTCGCAAGAATGGTTATTCAGTTGCCGACTTAGATGAAGCAATTAGACGTCTACTATTGCGTCAAGCTTATCAACGTCAAATAATGAACAGTATTATCATTACTGATAATGAACTCAAATCATTTTATAATTTCTTTATGGAGCAAACAACGGTAAAGATTGCTGAATTTGAAGGCGAAGATTTTATCTCTAAGGTTAAGCTAAGTAAAGAAGATATTGCCACATATTTTGCCGCTAACAGTGCGCGATTTATTTTACCCGCTGAATTTAAGGCTGAACTGGTTATTTTCCCCTTGAAAGCCTTCACGGCAGCTGCCGCAAAAAAGGTAACCAAACAGACCCTTAAAGATTTTTATGCCGCCAATAAGAATGATTTCAAGACAATTAAAGGTAAGTTACAGCCACTGTCAAAGGTAAAAAAAGCTGTCACTGCACGTTTAATCAAATCATTATCTAGTGAGCTAGCAGTTAATGCCGCTCAGCTGTTTGCTACTGAGCTCTATGACATGCTAGATGAGGTTGATGATACAGAACAGTACAAAACATTTGCGGATAAAGTTAAAAGTAAAAAACTTGCTTCTATTACAACTAAATGGTTTAAAGCTGGGGCAACGTCAATCGGTAATATTAAATCGCCAACCTTGGTTAGACAAATCTCTTTAGTTGATAAAGAATTTCCAGTATCGAATGCAGTTGTAACCAGTGATAGTGTTTATGTTGCCTATCTGCTGGAGAAAAAAGAGTCACGTGCGGCCGAACTAAAAGAGGTAAAAGCCCAAGTAATTAAAGAGTTAAAAAAGCTAAAATCAATTGCTTTGGCTCGTAAAACCGCCAGTAATATTGCCCTAAAAATAGCTAATTCAAAAGCCCCTAAAAAATTGATTGCGGCTAAAGTTTATGGATTTAAGGCTGTAGCGCCATTTACCCGTAAAAACCTACCTTATGGTCCTAATGCCAGTGCAATCGTTCAGACTTCTGAATCATTAGCTATTGGCAAAGCCTCGATGCCAATTGACACACCACACGGTGCATTGATTGTTTATGTGGTAAAACGTACTGCTCCAGATAGCAAAAACTTTGCTAAGGAAGAAAAACTCATCCGGTATTATTATCAATCAATGAAAGCACAATCCACTCAGAGTAGCTCTAGTGATTGGCTGAAATCTAATTGCAAATTTTTAGGAAAATAAATTTAAATGCAGTGCCTAAAAAATCATGAAAAAGAGGATTATGCGTTAGGGAAACACCTAACAATTGAATTTTACGATTGCGACTCTATGTTGTTGGCTGATCCAGACTATATGGAACAGGTTTTTATTGCCGCCGCAAAAGCAAGCGGTGCTACGGTTATTAAAGCAGATTTTCATAATTTTGAGCCACAGGGTGTCAGTGGGGTCGTAATTATTGCTGAATCACATTTTTCTGTTCACGCTTGGCCCGAACATGACTACGCAGCAGTTGACATCTTTACCTGCGGTGAAAGTATCAACTTTGAGGTTGCAGTAGAGTCAATCAAACAAGGGTTAAAATCTGCAAATACTATTGTTTCAAGTGCCATGAATCGTGGCGTTATCTCTAATAATGGCCTTGAACGGGTGGTACCGATTTGTGAAGACCGTACTCATGCCTATTCAATGTCCTGGGAAACTCGTTTTAAAGATAGTCATGCCTGGGGATTACTAGCATCAGTTGATATCTATTCATGCAATCCTGAGATTATTCGTGATGCAGAACTCATCAAACAATTTGTCCGTGAGCTTTGTGTAAAAATTGATATGAAACGTTATCAAGATTGTGTCGTTGTCAATTTTGGAGAAGATGAACGGGTCGCTGGTTTTAGTATGACCCAGTTGATTGAAACCTCATTAATTTCAGGACATTTCGCCAACTGTTCCAATACCGCATATCTCGACATTTTTAGCTGTAAATTTTTTGATCCACGTGAAGTTGCTGAATTTGCTATCTCATTTTTTGAAGCCGCCCATTATCGGCTTCAGGTCGCTTTACGTCGCTAGATTAAAATAACCGGCTCTGCCGGAACTTAAAAAAATAAAAACATTAGCCAACAAATTAAACTAATTTAACGAAGGGAAACAAGATATTCATATTT
>JAUZSW010427728.1:0-19213 GCA_034780735.1 Hyalogyrina grasslei
TATAATCCAACTCGGTTTCTGCTATTGGCATATTCTTCTGAAAATACTCTATAACTTTATCAAACAGTTCTTTTTTTCGCATATTTATGTTTTCAATATAAACGCTTAATAAAAATTTTATTTAATTCAAACAGACTGATAAACAAGCACAGTTACTAATCATAGTAAATGACTCTACTTCATATTTATTGTTAAATAATTACACACAACCAAACATTATTATTTATCAATAATCATTAATTCTGTTCGTCTATTCTTTTGATGATCCTGCTTAGAACAATTCTTTGGAATAGGACAATATACTATTGGTTGAGATTCCCCAAAACCTTTGGGCACTAATCTATCTTTATCAATACCACTCTCTACCAGATAATTTACTATCGATTCTGAACGTTGTTCTGATAGATTCATATTATATGATTCAGACCCCCAACTATCTGTATGTGAATGGATTTCTATTCTAACACTCTCATTACCCTCAAGCCATTTTACAACTCTATTCAACTCTATTTTTGAAGAATCTCGGAGAGTAGCCTTATCAAAATCGTAATAAATATTATTTAATGCAAATGTTTGATTAGCCTTTATTGGTGATAAAAACACCACCCAATTTAGCTTACCGCTAGCTATATCAGCAGTGTTTATAATTGTATCTTTAGCAAAATATCCTATATGATTTACAATAATTCTATATTGCGATGACTTTTCGGGCCTATATTGATAAATACTATCACCAACAACATTATATGCTATAAGATTATCATGAAATACAGTATCTGATATATCAACATCTGACTTTTTTAATAAACTTTGAGTTGAATCATCAACTACAACTACATCTACCGTCAATGGCAATGGTGGTGCATGATACTCTCCAAAATATATTTCATCATTTAATGCATTCCCTCTATTTGAAGCAAAATATCCTGAATGCCCGTCTCTTGTTATTAAACTAAAATCATCTTTAGGAGAATTTATTTGATAACCTGGATTTATTATTTCTGTTGGTTTATCATTTATTAATATTGTAAGAAAAATATCTAACCCACCTAAACCTTGATGTCCATCAGATGTAAAATACAGTACATTACCACTTAAATATGGAAACAACTCCTTTCCTTCTGTATTTATCTCATCACCCATATTTACAGGCTCTGACCACTGCCCATTAATATGATGACACATATATAAATCTGAGCCTCCAATCGTCCCCGGTCTATTTGATGAAAACACCAGCCTATTACCATCTTCTGACACTGTTGGATGTGCTGAAGAGTACTCATCACTATTATATTTAAATGGATGAATATTAGCAATTGTGTCACTCTTACAATCTGCAATATATAGTTTTAAAACTGTTGAACCATCTTTTGTCTTAGAAGCTTTTTTACCAAACAATTTCCTTTTCTCAATACTATTCTGAGTGAAAATTATTTTTGTATAATTATCATAAAAAGCTACTGGTCCTTCATTATATCTACTTTTAACCTTCTTATTAAACAACACCGGTTCAGAATACTCATCACCACCTATTTTTTTCGTATAATATAAATTAAGATAATTTATCCCATCATTCTTAAACATCTTTTTTACATCAATATTTGGTCTTCGTCCTGACAAAAACACAATACCATCTTTATAGTACATAGGTGCAAAATCTGACTGTGCAGAATTTATACTTATTGGATTAATCCAAAAATTAACACCAATATTACTATAATTTGTTTCATGTAAAAACCCCTCTAACCTTTTCAATCTATATTTACTACAATTATCAAATTTAATATACTCATTATACCAATATTCAGCTTCATGATAATGCCTATTACTTGCTAATATTTCAATGTAGTAATACATTTCATTCTCTGACATACTATACCCACTATAAACCAACTTATTAGCCCACACTTCAGCATCTTTAAAGTCACGCATACGATAATAACTCTGAGCCAGCATGGACTTTGTTTCAACACTTACAGTATCTATCTTGTAAGCTTTTAAAAAATGATTAATCGCTATTCGATAAGAAAACTCATTAAAATATTTATTGCCTAAATTATATTCTGCTATTGATTTCTCTGTCTTTTTTTGACCAAACGAAAAATTTACTACAAGCAAAATAAATGATAATAGTAAGTATCTATTTTTCAAACTCATATTGTTTTATTTCAATTAAAAATATCTTGGACTAACTACTCTAGTTTGAGTAAAATTAAATCTATAATTAAGCATAACCTCATGGCTTCCACTTGTTAATGAATTAAGATTACCTATTACATAATCATATGAATATCCAAATCTTAATTCATCTGTTATAATAATTTCAAATAACATTGCCATACTTTCTCTCCACCTATATGACAATCCAACACCTAAAATATTTCTAAAATACACATTTGTATTTAAATCTAGAGTTGCTTGACCACCCTCTCCACTAAACATAATATTTGGTTTTATTACAACATCATCAGTTGCACTAAATACATAACCAGCAACAGCGGAGTACAAATATCTAATTTCTGATTTATTATCAACACTGCCACCATCGGTACTGATATCACTTGAAAGCAGAAGTGGCATAGATACTCCGACATAGTATTTATTAGTATAATAATATACACCTGTACCAAAATTGGGTAACCACCTATCTACATTTTTATCAAAAGCTACATCTGTTTTATCTTCTGGTTTCAACTCAGTAAATCTTGATTTATAATTTGTAATCATAAACTGAATTCCCATAGATAATATTGCTTCGTTACCCAAATGCAAGCGAAAAGCATACGATGGAGCAATAGATGTATTTGATGTAATGCCAATAGAATTATGCATAACTTGTAATCCTAATGCGACCCTATCCTTGCGTAGTGGTGCATGAGCACTAAATGATTGAGTATTTGGCGCCCCTGGAAATGCCACCCACTGAGACCTAACATGAGCAGTCAAACTCAATGTCTCATGACTACCAGCATAGGCAGGGTTTATAGCTAAACCGTTAAACATGTATTGTGTAAACATATTTTGTTCTTGTGCTTGAGATATAATACTGACACCTACAGTTAATAATACCGAAAGAAACAACTCTGGTAAAAATGAATATTTATTACTTTTCATAATTTTAGTCACTTACAATTAAAATATTATCTGTTAATAACAAGGTATCCTTTTAATAGATCTGATCCATCACCTAAATCAATTATATAGAAATATGTACCATCTCTTATCTCTTTATTATCAAAATTGCCTTGATTCCCGTAACCATCAAATCTATTTTCCACATTATCATAACCTGATGTTTCGTACACCAATCCACCTAAATGGTTAAACACTTGAACATGATTATTTTCATAAAATTGAATTCCCTCTATATTCCATATATCATTTATACCATCACCATTTGGGCTATATGCATTTGGAAGATTATTAAGACCTTTCCCACATGCTGAAGCTGATAATATTTCAAGCATTACACTATCACTAAAAACTCTTGAACAGTGACTTGTATAAATCATACATTGATACCATGAACTATCTAATGTTGTATTATCATCTATTAATAAGTGATTACTAAATGCTCCATTATAAACACCTTGATTATTTAAATAAACAATACTTCCATTATCTATTGAATACCACTGAAAATACACATCTCCTCCACCATTATTAATAGCTTCAATTTTATAACTCACATCAGAACCAACACACTTTGCGGAATCAAAATATTGCGAAACTATATCCAAACCTCCTTCTATATCAAAATTGGTTACAATATTCAAGCCTATTGATGAACAAAGAGCACCCAACACATCAATACCTGTGACTGTTATAGTCTGTTCTCCACCTTTTGTTAAT
Organism: Hyalogyrina grasslei; assembly: GCA_034780735.1. Lineage (NCBI taxonomy): Eukaryota > Metazoa > Mollusca > Gastropoda > Hyalogyrinidae > Hyalogyrina > Hyalogyrina grasslei. The sequence goes on from JAUZSW010427728.1 coordinate 3,853, forward strand.
AACGAATCAGGCACAATAAAAAAACCATCACCCGATCCATCATTAATTACTCCCATTGAATTCAAGCCTATTGTATCATTTATTACAGATAAGTTATATGTAAATAAATAATCACCTTGTGGCAATACACTTGTAAAATTAATTTTAGCATTAGTATTTATACAAATACCATCAGCTGATATCATTAAATTAGTTGAGCCTGGATCTGGAATTACAATAAAACTTTCTGATATATTTAAATCAGCATCACAAGATAATCCCGTTGTAAACGAAATGTTTCTAACAACACACCCTGTAGCTCCTGTATTTACTAGTAAGTTGGTTGGTATATTAAATTTACCTATCCCTCTACTTATTGTAACTACTCCTATTTTACCCACACTATTATTAGCACCTGTAAGGTCATATTCTACAGTATATTCACCGTCGAATAATGTACCAAAAATATTAACTATGGCATCGTAAGTTAAACATACATCTTGAATATCTATTTCTAATGTGTCAACATTAGGTATATCATAAATTTCAAATTTTGTTATAGTATTATATACTCTTGACGCACAATGTGCTCCATTCTTATTATTAACCTCATTGATTGTTATTATACTTGAACCTACATTTAATATATAGTTAGAAGGTATAATCAACTGACCTTTACCATTCACAAAATCACATGATAGCTCAAGATTAGCATTGGGATTAGCTCCTGTAATATCCATTTCAAATACATAAGCACCATCATCAAAATTACTAGTTAAATCAACAGTAACATAATTACCCAAACAAACACTATCAGCATTAGCTACTAAATTATTAACATCTGGAACTTTTGCTATTGAAAAATTTGATTGATAATTATCTGCTACAAAACAACTTTTACCAGAATTAAATCTTACTCCATCAATCCAAATAGTTGATGCTCCAAAAGATGGCACATATGAAGTTGGTATATATGTTATAAAGTTACCATCACCTGTTGTTATATCAATAATTAAACTATCGTTAGAGTGAGCATTAACTCCTGTTAAATGGTAATAAACGATATATGAACCATCAATCAAATTAGATGTTCCATAAATTGGCACATCGTCACCCTGACATGCATCTAATGCTATAAAACTAGCACCTTTTATATATGGCAATGGCTCAACTTTAAAACTCGTAGTAACAGCCGTAACTATAGCCCCATTACACTGTTGACCATCTTTTGCTTTAATATCTGTAATTACAACTGTTGTTGTTCCTGAGTTCGACAAATGATTTTGACCAACTATAAAATATGCATTACCTGAAGTTATCACTATTGTATCAACAATTCCAACATGGTAATTGGCATTCTCAACATTATAAGTAATAATATAATCACCATCTGCTAAAAGACTTACAACATTTACACTTGCAGTATTACCTACACAAATATTATCTGTACTTATTGCCAAATTATTAACGTCTGGAATTGGTTCAACCATAAAATTGGTATCAATATTAATATTGCTTACACCACATTGCTGTCCTGTAATAAAATTAATAGTCTTAAATGTAATATCCGTCATTCCATTGTTAACCAATTCGGTACCTGGTATAGAAAACTGAGCAGTTCCATTTCCATTTATAAAATTAAGATATACAGGTATTCCATTTGCGATATTAGATCCTGATAAATTATAGGTAAACAAATACTGACCATCAATTAAATTCCCTTCAATATAAACTCTAGCATCATAACTAGGACAAACCGTATCTACATACATTCTTAACATTACTGTATCTGGTAATGGTTCAATAGTTAATGGTGTTCCTACTTGCAAATCTACTAAACAATTATTACCAAATGTATTACTAATACTTACTAAACTTACTGTATTAAACCCATCAACAGGCAAGTGTGATTCACCTATTATAAATGTTGAATTCCCATCATTTGTAGATAAATTTATTATCATATCATTCTCATATGTAGGCACATCTCCAACTATTTTATAATGTATTAAATAATTACCATTGGCCAAATTACTAGAGAAGTATATGGTAGCATCATCTCCTTTACAGATATCTGGTGCATAAATATCAATTCCTTTTGAATCTGGTTTTTGCTCCACTTCAAAACTCGAATGTACTGACAATCCACTCACCACACATGCTTTTCCTAGAGTAAATGATATATCTGTTATATTAAACAGCGTTAATCCCGAATTTATTAGTTGTGATTTTGGAATTAAAAAGTCTGCTGTCCCATCACCTCTACTTAAGGCAACTATAACTGTTTTGGATGATATATTTACCCCCTCTAGATTATAATTTATACTATAAATACCATCTATTAAATCACCACTTATATGAACTATGGCATCACTACCCGAACAAATATTAGGAATTGCAACTAATAGATTATTCACATCTGGATTTGGTTCAACTACAAAACTACTCTTATATGACAATCCTGTAACTGGACACTTTAATCCCCATGAATTAGCAATATCTGTTAAAACAAATTGCGTTGCTCCCGTATCTATTAATTCTGTACTTGGTACTGTAAAAACCCCACTACCCGATTGAATAGACAAATCGCCCACAGAACTTACTACTGTATTTGTTCCTAACAAACTATAAGTAATATTATAAATATTATCACTCAATGTTCCACTAACATCAATTAATTCATTATTTCCTAAACAAATATCATCACCCAAAAGACCAAAACTTGTTGTATCTGGCAATCCTTCTATAGAAAACAATTCTGTTATAGCCAATCCACTACTAACACATCCTTGTCCATAAGCATAATCAATCTCTGTTACTATAAGTGCATTAGCTCCCGTATTTGGAAAACTATCAGCAGTAATTGTAAATACGCCACTTCCATTAGTCAAGAGAGTAACAATTGATGTGTCTTTAATAATATTATTGCCTGTTACATTATAATATATTCTATAATATTCATTTGTTGATAAATTACTCTGATAAGCAACAGATATATCATTACCTAAACAAACATCATCTATAGTAATATCTATATGATCAACCACAGGATTTGCAACTGAGTTAACAATAACACTATTTGAAATAACCGAAGAGCAATATACTGAACCAACAATAACTCTATAAGTATTTGCATTTGGCGAAGATACACTAAGAGTATTACTTGTTTCACCTGCCATATCAACAAATCCAGAGCCACTATCTTCTTGCCATTGATATATGATTGCATCACCACTAGCATTACTTGAAGTTACCCCAAAAAAGGCAACAGATCCTGAACACACCATAGCATCAACTGGTTGCATGTCTATAGTAATCGGGCCATCTACTTCAACAAATATATCACCGCCCATCTGTATATTCACACATACATTTCCATTACCATCTACATCAGTAGGCATTGCCCAAACACTATATGTTGCATCTGATAAAGTCAAAACTGTAAAAGTTTTATTTGCACCATCTTCAACAAACTCATCACCTGTAATAATACCATCTTTCTTCAATATATACCTCACACTACTCTCTGTACTATGAACTATTATATCTATACTATTATTACTACACACATTAGCTGGACTTGGGTTTGTTGTTATTGTCAAGTTTAATGGAGTAGGAATAACATCTATTGTCGCCTTATTTGTTAAAGCAACATCGGCACACGATGGAATCTCTGTTGAACCTGCTGTAATAGAATATATTGTTGTTAATGAAGGAGCAACTACAAAAGTTACATCACCACCATTCCCTATAGCCTTATCTCCTGTTGACACTAATAAATACTCAACATTTTGCTCACTTGCTTTTACAGTAACTTCAGCATTATATCCTTCACATACTTTATCTCCATTAACCACTAATGACGTATTTGGTATTGGTGCAAAAGTTACATTTGCTACATCTGACAATTTAACACTATCACACACTCCAAAATCAGATATATCATGAGCCTTTGCCCAAACTTCAAATGTATTATCAGTTTGCGGTATTGGCAAAGTAAAAACTAAATCAGCACCAGTTCCTGTCTTTGTTGAAATTACAATTCCATTTTGGCTTATTAAAGTATAATCTACAGTATCAGCAGTATTATCAATAATTATATCATAACTTATATCTTCACCACAAACCATTGGGTCTGAAACTGTTAATGTATTATCTGGCAACTCTAAAACTGTTATTACTGATGGGTCAACCAACTTTACTTGCGCACATAATTGCATGTTTAATGTAGAAACAGCCCACACCTCATATATTGTAGTTGATGTTGGCCCAGGTGAAACCGTAAAATTTATATCATGCCCATTACCTTGAGTTGATGCTTTTACAACTCCTGATAATTTCAAATAATACTTCACATTTTTCTCACTTGCATTTATAGTAATAGATGCATCTTGCCCTTCACAAATATTAGGATCAGAAACAGACAGAGCATCATTAGGTATTGGCACTATGGTTATTTTTGCTGTATTATGCAATACTACCGGACACTGACTACCTGCTCCATTTATATGCAACGGCGTTGCTTTAATGTAATAACTAGTAGAAGTAATTGGAGTTACTACTGAAATATTTAAATTACCTCCAGTACCAATAAATTCTGAGCTTTGTGGACTTCCACCTGTTATCAAAAAAGCCTGATACTTCACATTTATTTCAGAATTTGATACTACAATATTAGTATTTGGTGTTGTTGCATAGTCTTCTTCACAAACAAATGGATTAGAGACTCTTAATGTTGTATCTGGCTGAGGTATAACATCTACTTTATAAATATTTGACAAAACAGAGCAATTACTATTTGAGACTACCTTTCGCTGATAAAATCTTGTCCTCATTAATCCTCCAGGGGCATATGATGTATTAACTGCTCCTGATATATCTCCAAAAGTAATACTATCAATACTCTCTTTCCATTGAAAAGCGAAACTACCAGAACCACCAGTAGGTGCAGATGGTAATATTATTCCAGCATCCTCTAATGCACATACAAGTGTATCATCTGGATAAATTTCATTACCCTCAATTTTTGGTAATACAGTTACTGTTGCTGTATCAGAAATAACCGTTGGACACACCCCCGATTTAACTATAACCCTATAATAAGTCGTTTTAGTTAAATCAGTAAAATCTTGTATTGTTGTTATATTTGATATTGGCAAATATGTTGAAAAATCAGCTAAAGTATCTTTTTGCCACTCAACAACCTTCATTACACTTCCTACTAATGACAATGTATTATGATTATCTCCATAACACACAGTTAAATCATGTGGTATAATATTTCCACCAATAGGTGTAGGATAAGTAGTTACTGTGAAAACTGGAGTATATAAATGACACGTTGCTGAAGATACTCTTCGCTTATAGTATATTACCTCTGGAGAAGATGGATTTGTTGCAGGAGGGGTATAATCTTCTTTATCATTTACTCCGTCTGCATTGTACCAAGATATGGCATCACTAGACTTTTTCCAACGGTAAATATATGTTCCATCTCCACCTGTCGCAGCATCAGCATTGAACATAATTGTTGTACCTGCACATATTGTATCATGTGTTTCTATCGTTTGATCATCAAGTCCTGGCTCTACAGTTAAAGTTTTTGTATAATTATCAGTACATCCCAAAGCATTTTCAACTGTTAATTTTACATCAACATCTCCAATATCAATATCAGAATATCTAAATGTTGGATTTTGATTTGATGATGTTGAACCACCTACATTACCAAACTCCCACGCCCACTTATTTATTAAATGATTAAGATCATTATTTATACTTTTATCAATAAATCTAACTTTTGAACCAGAACACACTTCGCCCAAAGCTGAATTATCAGAAAATATTGCATCTGGTTTTTTACTTATTACAACAGGTGAAACTTTAGGCGTATATATAAACTGCCCACAAGATCCTGGACTAGAAGGATCATCTTGCAAAGTTAATTTTGGAGTAAATAAACCGATACCATCAAAAATATGAACAATATCTAATATTGATGGAGGGTTCAGGATATCAGGCACTGTATAGTTATATGCTGGAGAACCATCACCAAAATCAAATATTACATACTTTGTATCGGTTAAACCATGAATAGTATATGTAACTTTAGGATTACTTGGCGAGTGCAAACAGGGCTGATCAACTACATATGTTAAGCTATCAAAATATGATCCATCCACAAACACATCTGTCGACTTTGACAAAGTATCCATACAACCACCTTTTGATTTTGTAATTAGAGTTACATCATATTTACCTGGATAGATATAAATATTAGACGGATTCTCAGTTGATTTAGGAGAGCTTAATGGATCTCCAAATTCCCATTGCCATTTTGAAATATCTTCAGATGTACTTTTAAACAAAACATCAGCAGGAGCACAACCAACATCTGTTATATTTGTAAATGACACATTAGCTTCATACATTTTAAAATCCTTAATAAAAGTATCTGTACAACCTTTATTATTTGTAATCGTTAAATTAACTGTTTTAACTCCCTTTGATGAATATTTTATACCGACTGGATTATGAGATGTTGAAGTTGCAGGAATAGCATCTTGTCCAAAATCCCAATCCCAAGAAATTATATCATAATGATTTAGATACTTAGACAAATCTGCAAAATCGACTTCATAACCCGCACAATATATTGGAGCATTAATATTAAAATCTGCAACTAATTTTGGAACTGTTATTATATTATCTTTTTGTATCTTATCCACACAACCTCTACTATCTGTAACCTCAAGCCATACAGTTTTTTCTCCAAAATCATTGTAAACTATATTTATAGGTGCTTCACTTGTCCTAGTTGCAGTATTTGGAGAAGACGATGAACCAAAATCCCATTTAAAACTAATATTAGTATTTAAATTTGTGTTTGAATTTGTTGTACTCACAAATTCAACATTTTGATTTGGAACTAAACAAGATACACTATTATCTGTATTTTGACTACTCCAATCAAAATCAGCCTTAGGTCCTCTAACTGATATATAAGCTATTTTTATCTTTGTATTACCACATGCAGTATGTGGATCGCTACTAACCAATTTAATAGTTTTTTCACCATTACCAGTATAGTGAACTAATGGTGGTTTTGCACCTGTATATGTTGCAGGATGCGCATCTGCACCAAAATTCCAACTATATATAATACCTGGTTCAGAAGCAACTGATTTATTCTTAAACTTAACATCATCTCCTCTACAAATTACCGTATCATTAGCCTCAAAATCAACTGTTCCTGTCTCGACAACAATTAGGTGAGATGCATGATCTTTACATACAGATGTGCTATTTTTAACAAATAACTTCACATCATAATGCCCTAAAGATGTGAAAACATGATCTATTGTTGGATCATTTCCTATAGCGTAATCATTTACTGTTGGTCCTGGATACATCTTACCATCTGCAAACTCCCAACGATATTCATCTACTCCCTCACTTAAATGCACACCATTCAATGCGTCAAATGTGATTTGCTGACCACCTCCATGGCAATCAGCTAACTGACTTGGGGTAAAACGAGCTATTGGATAATCAATATCTATATGTTCAGTATGTATAGATGAATTACATCCATAATTAAAAACTGTCAAAACCACTTCAAAAGGAACTCCATCATCCTGAGTATCATCTATATAAATATGAGTTGGGTTATTTAGACTTGGTGTTATCAATGGGTTACCTGCCAATACAGTACCATCACCAAACTCCCAAATCACACTATCAATAGGAGCTGTAGGATACAATGGGTTAGAGTGTGACAAATTTACAAAATGTACTGGTGTATTTACACACAAGTCAGTTTGGGTGAGAGTAAAATCAGCAATTGGAGGCAAACCTCTTTCTATTACCTGATTTCTTATAATTGTATCAGTACAATTATCTTCTGTTGTTATTATTAATTTAGTATCAAAATAACCTTCATGAGTATATGTATGACTAACTATAGGTGATGCTCCACTTTTATCAATAATAGTATCATTTTGAAAATCCCATTCATAATTAATTATTGTATTATGTCCAATAGGGTATCTATTTATTGATGATGATGCATCAAAATTTGCACCAACCAAAAAACACCCATTAGCTCCTGAGGTGATATCAAAATAGGCTTTTGGATATTCAATATTTATACTATCATAAACTGTTTCTGCAAAACACCCATTGGAATTAACCGATCTTAAAAAAATATGATAAATACCTTCCGAAGTATAATTATGTGTTACAACATTATTAATCCCAGATTGATCAAATTTTGGGGTAACACCATCATAATCAAAATCCCATTGATAATCTACTCCTCCAGTTGACCCAGTTGCCGTAACTACAAAATCTTTACAACTCACATCCTTATCAACAACTACAGATAATCCACTAACGGTAGTAACATTTATTAAATCTACAGAAGAGTATGTACCGATACATCCATTACTAAATGTCACCTGAAGGGTTACTGTATATGGACTTCCCAACTCCGACACGTAAATATGCGTTGGATTTTCATCTGTACTATTACCACCATCTCCAAAATCCCAATGAAAACCTATTGGCACTCCTCCACTTCCATCTATTGATGTATTAATAAAACTTACAGAATGCCCTGCACATATATCTTGCTTATTTATTGGAGTAAACGAAACAGTATTAGCATCAAAATTAATAGTCTGTGTCATCTCATCAACACATCCACCATCAGTTGTTATTTTTAACGTAGCATAGTAATCTCCATTATTTACAAACTGAAAAACTGGACTCTGATTAGTACTTGTTCCAACAACAGTTCCTGTAGCAATATCTTTAAATAACCACTCCCATGTAACAATACTAGACTGATCATCAACAGATTTATCAGTAAAATTTACGCTTATAGGCATACTACAATCTGTTGGATAATCAATTTTAAAATCTGCTTTGGGCGTAGAATGCAATTTTACAGCCCCAACTTTAAAAGTATTTGCAGTACAACCATTTAAATCTGTAACATCTAATATTACAGTATAATCACCATATTTTGAATAAATATAACTAACATCTCCACCTCCTGTTTGTTGATGTTGACCTGTACCATCACCAAAATTCCACGACCAACTTGTAATACTTGCGCCAAATGAAGGAATATAATCTAAATATTTAAAGTCAACTGTTGCCGTTGCATTAATACAACTCTCTTCGGTTCCATTAACAACATCAAAACCAGGTTTTGGCAATGCATATATATTGATTTGTTGAACAGTATAAATAGTATCATTTACTGTTAACTGTACAGTATAATTACCTGCTGCTACATAAGATGTAGATGATGTTCCATCATTTCCTCCTCCAATAACTCCTATCACATCTGGTTGTCCATTTCCAAATTCCCATTTATAAGTAGAAATATCTGTAGTATCACTAATAGTAAATGTTACAATTGTTCCTCCACAATTACTATTATTAGTTAATGATGTAGAAAAATCACTCGTTTGGGCAATAATATTACTTGATATTATTAATAATAATATAATTATACTTTTCATCTTTTATATTTTTTAACAACTTAGTCAACATATACAACACTTACTCGTACTTAATGTTTAATATAATAAACAGAATTAAAATTACAATATACTTCTCAAACACGTATCAACCATTTTTATTGAATTTTATTATTATAAATCAATAGCTATTTTATTTCATAACAATAAAAAACTAAAAGTTGACAAACTTAGCAGGCATATAAATATAATCATTATTAAATTTAAGTGTTAACTGTAAGAAAAGAACACCAGAATACAAAGTATCATCAACTAAATTACGTTTTCCTAGAAAATAATTAATACTCAAAACATGAAGAGGATTAAAATAATAATAAACACCAGCTCCTCCTCTAATTACTTGCAAACCGTTGAAGACATCACCATGTCTAAAAAAAAATCCGCCTCCTATATATGGCACCCATTTTTTGGTCATTAGATAATTTAAATAAACAACCTCTCTTAGTGCCCATGTCTCTTTAATTTGATATAAATTACACATAAACTACCATGACCACCCAAACCCAATTGATGAAACATAATCTAATTCGGAAGCATTGGCAACCGGCTGATTATCATAATTAAGTGAATAAGATAATTTAATATAAAAATCCATGGGGAAATCATATTTTGCATTAATATCAAAATCTGATCTTACACGTCCTTTTTCGGTAAAACTTGGAAAAACAACAAGTTTTGTTTGCAAGCTAAAATCACCAATATCGAACAGATTAAGCTCTGTACCAATAAATCCCTCATAACTCGATTTAGATGGATCTGCCGAGGTTGTATCTGTAGCTGCAATAAACTCTTCAGCCACATATGATGTTCCAAGTGTTACTCCCCAATATGCACTGTTTTTCTGTATTATATACTTACCCATACCAAGCTTTCCAACAACTCGTAAATCAATTAATTGCTCATTATTTGAAAGGAGTGAGATGTCTGCTGGAATATACCATCCCTTTCTTAAAAACTGTTTATAATCTCCTCCATAGTCTATCCTTTTTGTATTATCAATATTATCTTGCGAAGATAATAGAGAGTTATAGTATAGACCTGTTGACCATCTCTCAGCAGTGTATCCTATATTACTATTAGATGTGAATTGTGTAAAATTATTTGCTTTTGTTGAACTAAATCCTAAATCTATAGAAGCATTAAGCCTACTCCAAAAATCTTCACTTACTGAATTAAGACTAACAATATCATCAAAAGTATAATCAACTTTTCCATCACTATAGATAATAGATATCTTACCCATTCCACTACTTATTAGTGATCCATTATATCTTGCACCATCGTCAATAGTAATTAAAAACAGGGTTACAGTAGATATATATTTAATCTCATCCCAAGTGACTTTAAAATCACTATCAGAATAGTCAGTTTCTATCTGAAGAACTCCCCTACTCATACTTTTCACCTCTCCAATAAGTGTATTACCATTTTTCAATATTAAAGTATCTACCTGTGCATTACCTTGCCCAACAATAACAAGAAGCAATAGAACTATCAAACCTATTTCAATCTTTTTTGTAATCATAATCTTTTTATTAAAATTCACAAATTATAGTTAACCAACAATTCATTACAACGTATATTATATACTCTTTATCAATAACAATAATAATTCATAATTGTTCGGATAAATCTGCTTGAATATCTTAATAATACGTTTTTCTTGATATTTAAAACACCCATCTAACATTCTAATAAATAAACACTAAATTATTATGCCAACATAACAACCTTTAACCATGTCTTTTTGAGGCATAAGTATATAATCCTTCAATAGCCTATCCCATTTTCATATACAATTCAATTAGTTTATATAATCCAAAACCAGCATCTAAACTACCTATAAATTATTTATCATTTTATTTCATATAGTAAATTTGTGTATAAAAAAAAGGGCTTACCGTAAAACGATAAGCCCTTTTTATATATTATATCACAAGTTATTCTTTTGCTTTTTTAGCAATATCTTCAAGCATTGCTGTAGTAAGCGATTTTGGACGCTCAAGTGGATAAAGTAATGCTCTATCCCATATAATATTAGATAATACACCTAAAGATCTACCAACACCAAACATTACTGTATAAAAATCAAACTCCTCTATACCATAATGCCACTGTATAACACCTGATTGTGCATCAACATTAGGCCATGGATTTTTAGCTTTTCCTTGCTCTACTAAAATATCAGGCACAACATTATAAAGCATGTTAACATACTTAAATATCTTATTATCAGGCAAGTTCTCTAAACAGAATTCACGTTGAGCAAAATATCTTGGGTCTGTTTTACGTAGTACAGCATGTCCAAATCCAGGAATCACCTGACCATTATTAAGAGTATCCCAAACAAATTTCTTCATTATCTCCTCTGTAGGCTCTACTCCATCAAGCTTATCAATTACACCTTGTAACCAACGCAACACCTCTTGCGTAGCCAATCCATGTAGTGGTCCTGCCAAAGCGTTTAATCCTGCAGATAATGAATAGTATGCATCAGAAAGAGTAGATGACACTAAGTGTGTAGCATGTGCCGAAGCATTACCAGACTCATGATCTGAGTGTAGTATAAAATACAATCTTGATAAATCATCATAAGGAGCATCAACACCCATCATATGAGCAAAGTTACCTCCTATATCTAATGAATAATCAGGAGCTATTAAAGTATCATTCTTATACTTCATTCTATAAATGTATGCTGCAATAGATGGTAGTTTAGCAATAATCTCAATTGCATCATCATACATTGGTTTCCAGTAGTCAAGCTTATCCATACCTTTTTCGTAGCTCTTTGCAAACTTCGATTCACGTTGCATTGCAAGTACTGCTGTCGAAAAAATAGTCATTGGGTGAGTATCTCTTGGCATCTTGCGCATTAGCTCAATAACATACTGAGGAATAATTTTCTTGTCGCTAAACTCTTCTCTAACAGCCTTTGCCTCCTCTTGTGTAGGTATATCACCTGTTAAAAGCAACCACCAAAATGACTCTACGCATGGGTATTTTGCATCTTTAGGCTTAGGCAATTTTTCCAAAACTTCAGGAATTGTATACCCTCTAAAACGTATACCCTCTTCAGGATCTAAGTAAGAAATATCAGTAACAAGCATTCTAACGCCTCTACCTCCACCTATTGCTTGACCAATATTAACTTCACCTAATTTAACATCAGAATGCTCTTTTAGTAGCTTTGTTATCCTTGGTCTGTGCTCTTCAATTTTCTGAGCCAATCTCTCTTTTAATAACGACATAATATATATTTAAAAATTATTAAAAACACATCTGCAATACCCAATATAAATTACATTATCTTGGATACTGTATTTATGCGTATAAATTATCCTTTTGCATTTTGTCTAATCAGATTTAGAGCACTACCTGCTTTAAACCATTCTATTTGTGTTTCATTATATGTATGATTAAGTACAATTTCGTCACTTGAACCATCAGCATGTTTAATAACTAACTTAAACTTACTTGTGGGAGTAAACTCTTTTAATCCTATCAAATCAAATTTATCTGTCTCATTTATCTTATCGTAATCTTCTTTATTATCAAAAGTAAGACCAAGCATTCCTTGTTTTTTAAGGTTTGTTTCGTGGATACGTGCAAACGACTTAACTAAAACAATTTTAACTCCCAAGTTACGAGGCTCCATTGCAGCATGTTCTCTTGACGATCCTTCACCATAATTTTCATCACCAACAACAATAGTTCCAACTCCCTCTGCTTTGTATTTACGCGCAGTATCCGGAACTTTAAAATATTCGCCTGTTGAAGTATGCAATACGCTATTTGTCTTCTCGGTATAAGCATTTACTGCACCAATAAGCATATTGTCAGATATATTATCTAAGTGTCCACGATATTTTAACCAAGGACCTGCCATACTAATATGGTCAGTCGTACACTTTCCTTGTGCTTTAATTAATAGTGCTAAATCAATATAATCATTACCATCCCACTCTTTAAACGGTGTTAACAACTGTAATCTATCACTATCCGGATTTACTTTAATCTCAATAGACGAACCATCTTTAGCTGGAGCTTGGTATCCATTATCTTCAACCGCAAAACCCTGTTCTGGCAATTCCCAACCCGTTGGTGGAGCTAATTTCACTTGCTCACCTTTATCGTTAGTTAAGGTATCTGTTATCGGATTAAAATCTAATCTACCAGCTAATGCTATCGCTGTTACCATCTCTGGTGATGCTACAAATGCGTGTGTATTTGGATTTCCATCGGCGCGCTTTGCGAAATTTCGATTAAATGAATGCACTATGGAATTTTTCTCCTCTTTTTCAGCTCCCGGACGTGCCCACTGACCAATACAAGGACCACATGCATTTGTAAAAATTGTTGCATCTGCATCAACAAAAGTTTTAAGCAGTCCATCGCGATCTGCAGTATAACGAACCTGCTCCGACCCTGGATTAATACCTAAATCGGCTTTAAATTTCAATCCTTTTTCTGCAGCTTGATTTGCCACTGACGCTGCTCGCGATAAATCTTCGTACGACGAGTTTGTACATGAACCAATTAGTCCCCACTCCACATCTAACGGAAAGTTATTCTCTGAAGCAATTTGCTTCATCTCTGAAACTGAAGTAGCTCTGTCTGGCGAAAAAGGACCATTAATATATGGCTCTAACTCATCTAAATTAATCTCAATAACTTGATCGAAATATTTTTCAGGGTTAGCATACACCTCATCATCACCTGTTAAATGTTCTTTATTAATATTTGCTAAATCAGCAACTTTTTCTCTTCCTGTAGCTCTTAGGTAACGCTCCATACTCTCATCATATCCAAAAGTAGAAGTAGTAGCACCAATTTCGGCACCCATATTACAAATAGTACCTTTACCTGTAGCCGATAGCGAAATTGCACCATCGCCAAAATACTCAACAATGCATCCCGTTCCACCTTTAACAGTAAGCAAACCTGCAACTTTTAATATTACATCTTTAGGCGATACCCAACCATTAAGTTTACCTGTAAGTTTTATACCTATAAGCTTTGGCATTTTAAGTTCCCAAGGCATTGCAGCCATTACATCAACAGCATCGGCACCACCAACACCAACAGCAACCATACCCAAACCACCTGCATTTACAGTGTGCGAGTCGGTACCAATCATCATTCCACCCGGAAATGCATAGTTTTCCAAAACCACTTGATGAATAATTCCGGCTCCTGCTTTCCAAAAACCAATACCATACTTATTTGATATTGACGATAGAAAATTGTATACCTCTTTATTTGTGGAGTTTGCAGTTGACAAATCTAATTTTGCACCATCCTTTGCTTGAATAAGATGATCGGCATGAACCGTTGAAGGAACAGCAACTTTATCTCTTCCGGCTTGCATAAACTGCAATAATGCCATCTGTGCTGTTGCATCTTGCATTGCCACTCTATCTGGATTAAACAAAACGTAATCGGCTCCACGCTTAAAATCGGTGGTATTTGAATCTGTAGCTAAATGCGAATACAGAATTTTTTCACTAAGTGTTAATGGTTTTTTTAGAATCTCTTTTGCCTGCTTAACCTTTGATGGTAATGTAGCATAGAAACTCTCAATCATTGATAAATCAAAAAGCATATTTGTAATTTTTATGTAAATGTTAATCCGCCTACCGTACAATAAACAATAAGTAAAACCTAAAATATTTGTTTTTATTGTTGATGTTTTTGCGAAAAGTATATCTATTAGCGAAAATAACTAATTAAATACATTTACAAAACAATTTACAATATTTATTTATTTTAGTCTGTCTCATTCTATCATCACAAAGACTCAACTACATTGTATCGTATGTAAATATATA
>JAUZSW010428839.1:0-19177 GCA_034780735.1 Hyalogyrina grasslei
TTGGAGCAGCTCAAAGCGAAATACGGTTCAGATTTCAAACTTGATGATACAGATTACCTTGGAGCAGTGCTAATCTCCAGCGAATCTACAGAGCGCACGATTGATGAGATGATTGATGAGGTTGATATTGAACTGTTGGATGATTATTTCCAACGCAGTCTTGACCACCGCCATACTCCTGGGATGATGGAACTTTGCTAAACATTAATTAGCTGTCATTCCACGTTTAAACAGGAAATGAACTATGAGTTATGAATTTGAGACGATATATTTTGATAAGCCAATTGTCACTAATCGGAGCATTGATATTTTTATGCCGGAAACGGTTACTAGAGATATTGCTATCTTTTTCGTCCATGGTGGCGGGTGGTTTGCTGGTACTAAAACTTGTTACCATAAAATAATGGAGGCGTTTAATCAAGCTGGATTTATCTGTGGTTCAGTTGATTATAGATTAGGTGGTGAAGAGACTAAAATTACCGATCAAATCACTGACCTCAGACACGGTTATGATATTTTTACTAGTCTATTGAAAAAGCATAATCGACCACTCAAAATATTTATCTTTGGTAGTTCAGCTGGTGCCCATCTGAGTGGACTGCTGGCTCTAGCCGCACCTGGTAAATGTGGTGAGAATGCAGAATTTAATGGATTAACCTGTCAAGATGAATGGGTTAAACCGGTCGGTTATGCTTCACAGTCAACACCGACAAAATTTGAACCATGGGAAGATATTTTTCCGCCAATTTGGGATTGCATGCAACGCATCGTCGGCAAACCTTATATAGCTAATGAAAACTATTACCATCAATTCGCCCTTGAAACCTATTTGAATAGTAATAACTGTCCTACTTTTTTCCTAGCTGCTGCGAATGAACACATGTTCCCGATCGAACATGCTGAAGCTTTTATTTTGAAACTTAATCAACTTGGGGGTAGAGGAAAGTTTAAGGTCTACGCCAATGCCGAACATGGGTTTTTCTACGATATAACTCGTCGTCAACAAAAAGAGGCATTCCAGGACATGCTTGACTTCATCGAAACTTTATAAAAATTATCATTTTTTTTTATCCAATACTATTTTAATCTATTTAAAGTATTACATTATAAGAGTTTCCTACTATTAGTTAAAATAGCTAAACATTATAGAGGGAATATCGAAATAATTTAAAAAATACGTTGTTGTGACGTCGAATATTTATAGAGATCTTTAGCAACGTAATAAATATTAATATAAGGTTTTATTATGAAAGTTAGTTCACAAGATGTTGGGTTAAAGCTCGGAAGAATACTCGGTCAATTTTTATTAAAGACAGATCATCTGCATTATGGCTTTTGGACAGAAGGGCTAGAGGTTAACCTTGATAACTTACCGCAGGCTCAGAGTGATTATGCTGATTTTTTAATGGGAAATATTCCTGAAGGCATTAATTCTATTCTTGATATTGGTTGTGGTGTTGGAGAAAATGCTAGTTTACTGTTAAAAAAAGGGTATAAGGTAGATTGTGTATCGCCAAGCCAATACCTGTCACAGGTGACTAGAGAAAAAGTTGGCGATAAATGTGAAATTTTTGAGTCTACATTTGAAACGGTTCAGACTGATAAAAAATATGATTTGATGTTATTTAGTGAAAGTTTTCAATATATAAAAATAGAGAAGGCTTTGGATAAATGTGCACATCTACTGAATGATGGCGGCTATATTTTAATCTGTGATTTCTTCAAAATCCCTGCTGAAGGCGCGAGACCAATGGGCGGTGGACATAAATTAGCAAAATTTTTCAAAATTATGGCAGAGAAACCTTTTACTCAAGTGAAAGAACTTGACATCACCAACAATGCAGCACCCAATATTACTTTGGTTGATAATTTCTTGCAACAAGTTGTTGTGCCAATCCATAAGATTATTACTGAATTTCTACATTCTAACTATAAAATAACCTCTGGAATTGCACGTTTCATTGCAAACCTGTTTTTCAAAAAGAAATTAAAAAAATTGGCTTATAAATATTTAAGTGGAGAACGAAATGAGGCAAATTTCAAGAAATTCAAAACTTATCGCCTCTTTCTCTATCAAAAAAATAGCTAGTTTTAGCATCAGTTATCTTGCATCCCACTATTGGGTGGGCGGATTTTTTTTGAATAATCTTTTTCAGCATCGGGAAGCCCTTCGACATACTGATTAATATGCCGATGCGCTTTTAGCTGTTTGAACGGAAAACCGCCAGTAACGAGAACCCCTCTAGTGAAAAGTAATTCATCGGAATAGCCGTTTAAGATAAAACGATAATCTAGGTAATATTGCTTGCCTTGCGCACGACGCAGGTCGGCGAATAACGTTGTTAAGCAGTTATGCTTTAAGGTATTATAAAACCGTGGTCTCTTTTGTAAGGCTGCTGCATGCTTAATGATTTCAACAAATACTTTTTGCAATAAGATATGGTCAGCTTTCACGCGGTAGAGATAGATTTGTTCCTTACGAAAATTGGTGCGGAGGCGTAGAATATCACGTTCATCTGCCAAAATATAGATCAATTCATATTGATTAAAGATCCCACTAAGCAATGATTGTTGCTGGTTTTTTGCCAATCGTGTTTCAACCGATACGGCGATATAATCACCATTTTTAAAGCCAAATGAGAACATGGTGTGGGCGATGGCTTTATTGCCATCCCAATATGAGAGAATATAATCTAATGAAATTAGCTCATTTAATTTATAATTCCTATTATAGTAGCGTGGCGTAAAATCGGTTTCACTGCGATAATCAAAATTGCGGATATTGTTAATTCTTACTTCGTTCCCATCTACCGCAATTGCTGGAAGACGAGCTACTGACGGTTGCCAATCACGATTATTAGTGGGCGGAATCGCTTGTTGCCAGATGGTAATTGCAACCACAATACTGCTGATGGCTATAAACGTTCTTCTGCGAGGCTTAATAAAGATTAATGCCAACGGGCAAGCTAGCGCAAAAGCTAGTGCTCCAGATGCCTGGAGCCATCCCCATGGGAGAATAAACGAAAGAGATACTATTGCCCATAAATAGAGTGCAAAAGTAATAATGATTAAAACCATGAAACTTAAGTTGGCTATTAGTTTCCCCGTTTGTAAACCAAGAAAACGCAATATTCGATTGTTGGTTACCAATACAATTAGCCTCGTAATTTTACTTTTTGGGGGGGCAGCTGAATGTTGTTCTTGATCTATACTATTATCGTCACTCATAATTTCTCCTAGTAAAGTGACAGTTGCACATCGTCACTTTACGGCTTTCAACAGGTGATCACGCTTGCGGTCTAAAAGTCGTATGCTACTAATTGCGTTTATTTAGCTGTTTTCAGGTGGTTCAATAAAATTCGTCTGATTTCTTTGATCCCTTTTGGCATAGTTTGAACATTATGTCCAGACTTAATCACAAGTTCACTTACCGCACCATCAAGATGTGAACTGCTGTAATCAACAACTCCGTCAGAACCACCAATTTCACCAGCTTTTTCTTGGTTGCCAATAACGAGATGGAATGGTACCAGAATGGTTTTTTGATTCATAATAGCAAGAGATTTATTATTAGGATCAAGGCTATTGACTCCAGTTAATTTTGCTAATAAATCATTATCATCAAGTACCCCAATTTTTATCATAGCTTTGCGATTAATTGCTTTAATTTCCTTAACAAATTTACTTGGTAAAGTTATAAAAGAGTTGGCCCATTGGGTTATACTCCAATTTACCATGCTTGCGCCACGATGCGGGGTCGCCATAAAGACCACCTCTGATACAAAGGGTAGTGGTTTAAAACATAAAGTATCTGTGAGAAATTTTTTCTGTTTGGGTGAAAGATTCATTTCGCCAATTGGGCCATCAAAAAGTGCTTTTTCAAGATCGTCACCTGGATCTAATACTAGAGTTTTAGTTAATAATCCCCCCATGCTATGGCCGATAACCACCATGCGATTGAAATATTTACTGTTGTGTTGAGGATCAAACTCACGTTGTGCCTCCAGTAATGCGTTGCGCAGTTTTTTGGCAGAATGGAGTACAGGTAGTCCAGTAGGATAGGCAAAGAAGAAAAATTGATATTTTTCCCGAATGGTTTTATTACCCAGCAGACTGTTAGTCAACTGCATCCAGGTTCGCGGACTAGACATTAAACCATGCACTAAGATCACTGGAATTTTATTTTTTTTGTATGGGGTAAGCAAGTAAAGACCTTCGGGTAGGGTCATATTGCTAAAATTGCGTAGTGCACTGAATCCAGAATATGTGGCTCCACTATTTGCCATATAGGCCAATGGTGTAGTCAAATCTAGTTCCATTGCTGCCCGTTCATTATTGATCATTAAATAATCCTGCTGATATGGATCATGAAATTCTGGGGTTGCGAGATAAGTTGACGCATTCTCTTTTGATTTTTTTATTCTGATAAAAAGGGTTGTTGCGGTTGGTAGACCTGAGAGTTTGAAGAGACCTTTGCCGGCCTTAGAAATTTGTCTATTTAACCGCTGTTTTTTATCCTGAATAGCAATCAGTGGCACTCCAAGTCCAGGTGAACGCGAATAGGTTTGAAATCCAAACTGAATAAAATCGTAACATGAGAGGAATTCGGTGTAATTTTTCAATGGTAATGCTAGTTCTGATTTTGCGGGGTTAACCACTATTTTACCTTGAATTACCGGCAGGTCCCATCTACTACTCAATGATATATCTTCCTGTTCGATTAACTTGATAACCTCCCCCGTGGCATAATTATAGTAACGGCAGGTAACGATGAAATAGGCTGAATATGGATTAGCTTTAGGGGTTTTTAGGTATTTTGCAGCATAAATTGTACAACTTAAGTAATAGCTTAAGGCATCAAGCCCAGTTTTTTTAGTTCCTTGATCATAAGTAAGTTCAGTTAATACAAACAGGATTAGATTGTCAGCACTCTTGTTGAATTTATGATCAAGTTTTTTAAGTAATGCCGTTGGATGATTGCGATACTCTTCAAGGTAGTGTTCGCGAGTGAGATAATTTTTGACAACAAAACTAAGGCCATCATTAGTCAGTGGACTTTTGGCATAGGTTTTTAGCCATTCTACTTTACTGCTCCTGGTGACGCCATAATCAGACGCACAGCCGAAGCTGAGAATCGTTACAACTAAAATAAATCCATAAGTTATCTGTTTGATCTTCATAATAATTACCTTTATTGGGTTAATTTAAATGTTCAAGTAAAATACGCCTAACTGCTTTAATGCCTTCTGCAGTTTTATGAGTATTATGATCTGATTTAATAATTAATTCGCTTGCTGCTCCATAGATATGCGAACTTCGATAGCGAACGATGCCATCCGTGCCACCAACTTTACCAGCTTTATCTTGATCGCCAATAATAGAATGGAATTTTACCTGAATAGTCATCGCATTCATGATTCCCAATGCTCTGTTTTTAGGATCTAAGCTGTCTACGCCAGTCATTAAAGTGAATGAGCCATCATTATCTTTTATTCCACTTTTTAGCATCACTTTGCGTTTTATAGCTTTTATTCTATTCACAAATTTATCTGGCAGGGTAATAAATGATGCCGCAATTTGCATAAGAGCCTCTTCTGTCATTTGCGAACCCAGGTGTGGAGTTGACATAAAAATAACCTCTGAGACAAATGGCAGAGCGTTGAAACAGAGTATAGATTTGAGGAATTCTTGCTGTTTAGCACTGATATTCAGCTCAGTAATGGGGCTAGCGAATGCGGCGTCAATCAATTTGTTGCCACTGTTAAGCACCATCGTTTTTGCCAATAACCCGCCCATGCTGTGACTGACAATAATCATTTGGTTAAAATATGGATTATTTAGTTTAGGATCAAATTTACGTTGAGTTTCCAGTAATACACTGCGTAATTTATCGGCGGAATAGAGGATTGGTAAGCCAGTTGGATAGGCAAATAACCAGAACTGATATTTTTCACGAATGGTTTTATTGCTCAACAGTGTATTCGTCATCTGCATCCAAGTATGTGGACTGGCCATTAGCCCATGGACAAATACCACTGGTATTTTATCTTTTTTATATGGCGTCAAGAGGTACAGTCCTTCAGGTATCTTCATATTGAGAGAGTTTTTCAGTGCCATGAATCCGGAGTATGAAGCTCCACCCTGGCTCATATAGGCTAGTGGAGTGGTTAAATCAATTTCCAGCGTCGCCTTTTTACCATTGATTGTTAGTGTATCAGTTAAATAGGGGTCAAAGAATTCAGGAGTAGCGGCGTATGCGGTCCCTCTGTTATTCAATGCTTTAATTCTGATAAAAAGAGTTGCAGGATAGGGCATTCTAGATAGATCAAAAACCTGTCTGCCTGTTTTGGTATATTTTTGAGTAAGATTATTGTTTTTATTTTGAATTGCAATTAGCGGCACCCCTAACCCTGACGAACGTGAATAATTCTGAAAGCCAAATTGGAGAAAATCAAAACAGGAGCGAAATTCAGTATATTTTGCCAGCGGTAGTGGCAAGGTTGATTTTGCCGGGTTAATAACTACTTTACCTTGAATTATCGGCAAAGTCCACTTGCTGCTTAATGGTATTTTTTCCTGTTTGATCAGCTTGATAATTTCTGCTGATGCATAGTTATAGTAACGGCAGGTAACAAGAAAACAGGGTGAGTATTGGTTGGTTTGGGGTGCTTCTAGGTAGGTCGACGCATAAATAGCACAGCTTAAATAATAGCTCAAGGCATCCCGTTTAGTGCTTTTTGCCCCTTGATCATAGGTGAGTTCAGTCAAGGCAAACAGGGTTAAATGATCACCACGCTGTTTGAATTCATAATCAAGCTTTTTAAGCAATGCCGTTGGCTGGTTACGATATTCATCAAGGTGATTTTCTCTAATCAGGTAATTTTTGACTATGAAGCTTAGCCCCTCATTAGTCAATGGGCTGCTGGTATGGGTTTTAAGTGATTCAGCCTGATTGCTTTCGGTCACTCCATAATCAGCCGCACAGCCGAGCCCAAGCATGAAAATTGCCAAAACAGAGCAAAAATAGAACGGTTTAATCTTCATCATAATTGCCTTAATAAAATTATTAATTTAGCTGCTGCTTAAAAACTCGCACTCGCGCAACCTTTTCGAATGGGGGGCTAATTAGAATTTATATAACGTTTTAGTTGAGCCTTTAATCTAAAGGGGTTTATTTGATAGAAGATAACTTAAGATGTTATTATTGTAAATTATTGGAGTCGTGATCCTTGATAAAAGCAACCATCTTCATATCATCATTACGTACTTGATCTCCGAACCAGTGAACCAACCATTTCCCAAGGCGTAGTTGGAAGTTAGTATGATCAAAGACTTCGGTTACTTCAAATGTTTCAAGCTCTTTTAACATTGCATCAAGCTGCTGCCGGAACAAGTTGTGTTTAGTAAAATGTTCCTCATAAAAAGGGTAGCTAAGTGACCGCATAATGCGCTCTTCTTCCTCAAAGTGTTCTGTAGCATATTTGATGACATTCTTCATTTCCTGATGAATATCATCAATGGTAATATCTGGGCTCAGGCATAATTTAAGAATATCTTCAACTAAATCAAGGTAGGCATTATGTTGTTCATCGATTAGCTTAATGCCGGTCATGAATGGGGCACGATTTATATCCATTTTGCTCATTCCTTTATCGATAATTAGACCTCAATCAAAAAGGCACTAATTAGGTAATAAATGACAACCTGTCGAGTAGGGCAGGTTGTCACTTTGCTTTATGCCAGTTTATTCAACAAGAATATCTTTATAGGTTTTACCTGCTGGAATCATCGGCAATACATGCTCTTCATAGCCAGTATGGATATCAAGAATAAATGCTCCAGGTGTCTCAAGCATCTCTTTCAAGGCTGGAATGACATCCTCTTTATTATAAACTTCACGACCAGGGATCAAATAACCTTTGGCAATTGTGACAAAATCAGGATAAGGGCGATTCGCCCGATCATTTATCATCACCGTGTTACCACGTTTACTACCATAAAAGCGATCTTCCCACTGGGCAACCATGCCAAGGTGCTGATTGTTGAGAATAATCATCTTAACCCCAATATCATCATTATGAATGGTGCCTAATTCTTGAATATTCATCTGAAAACTACCATCTCCATCAATATTTACCACTAATTCATCAGGACAGGCAACTTTTGCCCCCATTGCTGACGGTAGTCCGAAACCCATAGTACCGAGTCCCCCAGACGTAAGATGGTGACGTGGATATTTATATTTATAGTATTGTGCTGCCCACATCTGATGCTGACCTACGCCTGGAACAATTATTGCTTTGCCGTCAGTCAGTTCACAAAGTTTTTCCAAAACATACTGCGGTTGAATACGATTATCAACCTCATTGTAGCTCATTGGAAAATCTTCTTTCCATTTTTTAATTAGGGCAAACCATTCACTATAGTCCTGACGCAATGGCTTTTTATTCAATTCCTGTAATGTTAATTTTATATCAGCAACAATCCCAATATCTGCCGGTTTGTTTTTATTGATTTCTGAGAAGTCAATATCAACATGAACAATTTTTGCTTCAGTTGCGAATGTTTTTGGATTGCCAGTTACTCGATCATCAAATCTTGCACCAAAGGTCAGTAGCAGATCACACTCGTTTGCAGCATTGTTGCCATAAACACTACCATGCATACCGAGCCAATCAAGGTAGAGTGGATGATCCGTCGGCATTGCACCTATCCCCATCAGGGTACTAACAACTGGAATATTATATGACTCCGCAAACTGAATCAACTCAGCCGATGAATTAGAGGTGATAATACCACCACCAATATAGAGGCAAGGCCGTTTGCTCTGAGCAATTGCTTCACGAATCTCTTCAATTTCATAGAGCGTTGGAGCTTCACCATTATTGTAAGAGCGAATATTCATTGGTGGATGATATTCAAGTTCCTCTTCAATCACCTGTTGTTGAATGTCTTTAGGAATATCAACAACAACTGGGCCGGGCCGACCACTGTTAGCAAGGAAAAAGGCCTCTTCCATAATGCGGGGAATATCCGCAGCATCAAGTACGAGATAATTATGTTTGCAGATAGGACGCGTAACTCCAACAATATCAATTTCTTGAAAAGCGTTTCTACCGATTAATGATGAAGGAACCTGTCCAGTGATAAAAACAACTGGAATTGAATCCATCCAAGCGTCAGCAATTCCAGTAACTAGATTGGTTGCACCTGGTCCACTGGTTGCCATGCAAACTCCAGTTTCACCAGTCGCTCTAGCCTGGGCTGCAGCGGCAAATGCTCCTCCCTGCTCATGACGTGGCAAAATAACTCTGATAGCTGAATCCTGTAATGCCTGATGCAATTCCATTGAAGCGCCACCTGGATAGGCAAACATCGTTTTAATTCCATGTTGTTCAAGACATTTAACAACTATTTCACACCCTTTCATAATATTGTCCTTCTCTAAATTATATATTAATATTTATTTTGTATTGTCTCTATTGGTAGATGATAAATTTCAGGTTAATCATTTCCCCTGAAACTGATGAAGCTCTAACGATTTATTAAATAAAACATTACCCATCATAAGATTATCCCCGACTTCCTCGAAAGCCGGGCTAATCACTAATAGCCTGTTTAGATTAATGTTTTTCATAATTTTACTATAGCTTGCTGTGTTTAGTCTACTATCTAGACGATTTACATTGAAAACTTGTAACCTATATTATATCAGAAATTACCTAATTTGCAACTTATATCCCAATGACCTCTTCGGTTTTTTCAGCTAAGCTTAGGATTCCTTACTCAGTCGTAAGATTTAAACTCAACGGGACGGTCAATAACGGATATGGCAAATGAAATCCTGTTCGCAACCAGGAGGTCGGTTCCCACCTTTAAAAAAAGTCAAAATAGAACTCCCGGTAGAAGCGACTTACTAGTCACGAACCTTTTAATGTAGGCGTGAGGTCTGATTACAGGCATAGACTAAAATTCAGTAAAACCTTTTTTAACTGTCCAGTGGTAATAAGCTTTGCGGAATCCTCTTTGTCTTACACTACAGTCGCTATCACTTTTCCTCATTAAATAAGGCTGTATTTTCTGACACTAAAATCGTAGCGAGGTTAAATAAGCTCAAAACTACCCACAGATTCGGGGCAGGAAGCATTATTATTTAATTCATCCCTCACAATTCTGCCCTTGGCAGTCAACCGGTATTGCTGATTCTTCGCCCGTGGTTTGTCAGGTACAGTCATTTCAATTAATCCGGCCTTTATTGCTGGCTGGAGGTAAGAGTATAAAAAGGTCGGGCGGTGGTTTAATGCCAGTTTTGTCATCAATTCGCGACCAGAATATGCTTGATTATCCATCTGCTCTAGCAGACGTGTAACTTGTTCGGTTACTTGTTCGGTTACTTGTTCGGTCGTCAATTCCAGTTCCTGCAAAGCCTGAATAGTTTTGATACGGTTACCACGGCGCAATTCCGGTATGGTTATTACATCAGCAGTAGCTTTCAGCAAACCGATATATTCTCCAATCTGCTCCACTAGAGAAAGCATAACAGGCGTAATTGTAAAAGGTGGTTTATATTGACTCATACTTTATCTCGAAGTTTGACGGGTGAAAGAATCATGATTATCCTCGCTTTCTTTGCCGATTTGTGCTGATTTAGTTTTATCGTGTTTTGGGTAGACAAGAAAAGGGCCCATTGATAATATATATACCAACAGGCTCAGAACCCAAACCAAGTGCGGCTCGGGTTAAAATTTATAAGGCGAGGGCAAGTTGTTGGTAAATATTATTAAAAAAATGTTCGAGATATTCTTTTTTGTAACATGGGGTAAATTTAAGCAAAAATGACTTCAAACAGTCTTTGACAGCGCACGATGGAACAATATCATAACAAATAGAGAAAAACAGGCATTTAAGAAACTAGCTTCTGTAACAAAAAAAATGGATAATTTCATATTTGATAGATATAAGATAAATACTCTTATTTTTAGTGGTGACATCAAATGGTGTGGATGAGGAGACTCGAACCCCCGACCTCCTGGGCCACAACCGAGAAAATAGCATTGATTACCAGTGATTTAGCCTCAAACGATACATAGTAAAACACTATAATAAAGCATGAAACTGTAGCAAATATCGTAGCAAAAAATAATCGCTTTAAATTCAAAAATCACCAACCTAATGTTGCGTAATACTGCAAACTAATAATATCACGGTTTTTTTCTATGTCAAGTTCGAATCGCTTGAGCTTAAAATATTAAGGTTTTTCCGTAAATAGCTTTTAAAGCTATTTAGTGAATTTTCCATATTTGCCTTTTAATCCAACTTACTCATAAAGCATTAATTCTTTGTTCCAGCTCTGTCAGTTTCTTTATGATGTCAGTAAATGTAGGGATATTACCAAATATCATCGGTGCCATTAGTTTATAGTCTTTTTCCAATTCAGTCAGAATTGTCGATGATGGGATTAATTTGAAGGTGCCGGGTGTTGCTGTATCATAATTAGCCCAACCACAACGGAAGTACAGCATTTTGTGTTCTACAACTCGACTAAGCAGATCAAGTTCTTTAAGTGCTTCATTGCAGAATTTAGAATCAGCCAACATTGCCATATCATAGTAGTGTCGTGAATAACGATGTAATAGTGGTTTATTTTTAGGCCAATGAGCTACCTGGTGAAGTATCGTTGCTTTCTCCCAAAATGTTCTAGTTGCACAAAGAGCTGTAACTTCACCTTCAGGATTAGCAAAAGAGTTGGGAAATTGTTCTGCGGTATAAGGTATGACTTTAGCTATTTTTACTGGCCATATATCCGACTTGGAACCGAACTCCAAACGCACTGCTGAAGGATTATATTCTGAAGTTTCACCAACTACAGGATAATGAAATTGTAAAGTCTGCTTATCACTATCTTTCTGGTATATTGTTACGTCCCACTGGTGGTCTTTTTTGGGCTTGCCTAATTGAGACTCTATCTGTTTAAATAACAGGTCTCGCAGTCTACCACAGATAAAGCTACTACATGCTTTCATCATTTCACTAATGATCTGTTCACGTTTTTTTCTACTGGTTGCAGCCTCAGGATTATCTGAAAAATCAAAGCCTGTTCTTTCAATGGTTAAATCAATGTCTTCAGAAAATCTGTCAATGATACCGTAAATTTTAGAAAGCGTAGTGCCACCTTTAAAGATCAAGTGTTCTTTGAGTTTTGGGATCGCAAATAACTGCTTAAGCGTCCAGCATACCCAGAAATCTTTTTCTACAAGATTAACATCCAGTCCAATAGCATTCCCTGTTTCAATAAAAATACTCTTGCGTTGTTCAGTCGTAAAATTTGCAACTCTATCCATAACCTGTTTACTCCTCCTTACATATCTGTTTAATAGCTTCCCACATCCAACTTTCCAGGTGTCCAGCCTCTTTTAGTAGAGCTTTTTTATCTTTGTCTTTTAATATGCCACGTAGATAATTTATAACAGATTCATCTACCGCTGCTTTGCCTAGATTACGCAGAGCCTGTGTGACAAGAATAACAGCTTTACTGCCCGGGAGTAGCTCTCTTGGAGGAACACGTTTAAATATTAGTTCTCTATTGCCAATATTTATAATTTTAGATTGTCCATCAGTTAGATAGATAGTTTTAGCTGGAACTTGAGTTGAGAGCCCCAGTAAATTGGCGGCAAGAGCACCTGAAGGTTGAATACGCCAACCATGTTTTTTGGCAACTACTTTTGCAACCTCTTGCAGGTCCGGGGAAAGTTCCCCTCCCAGTTGTTCATTGAATTTGGGGTAATCATAAATTCCTGGAGCTAACCTGCGGATAATCTGTTGTTTGCATAGTTGCGAAAGGGCTTTATCAATAGCATTGCGTGAAGCAATGTCATTAAAGGCTTCAGCAGAAAAGACGTACCCCTTGCCGTGACCATAAACCCTAGATATAACTTTATCATTAATACTTTGCAACTTGCACACCACCTTTATTTTTTCAGAAATAGAGCCTTGTAATACTGAAATTTACCACATTAAAAATAGACTGCAAGCGATGATAGATATAAAAGTACTGAAATAGACAATTACTGTATCGCTAAAATTCGGTAAAGCCCTTTTTTACTGTCCAGTGGTAGTAAGCTTTGCGGAATCCTCTTTGTCTTACACTAACGCCGCAATCATTCTTCCCCCATTCGTCGTCAGCGTATTGAACAATGATTGGTCTTATTGCAGTTTTATTGAGTATCTCTACTTTTTTACGAGACCATAGGGTATGGTATCTTATTTTCATGTCGGGGTGCATTGATATTATATTGAGATCTCTGGAGCTTGCAGAACCACCTATAGACATTGTTGTAAACAGAATATCGGGTCTGCCGTCTCTATCCAAGTCAGTTATCGCCAACTCATATCCCCTGAGTTTACAGCCTGTTTTCCCATCACAGGAAACAGCAGGATTATTGTCAAAATTATGAAAAAATATAATTTTCCACTTGTCGGTGAGGTTGTAGTATTTATCTCTTTGTCTTTTCAGTATTGTGATGAAGTGCCTAAATCCCCACGCGGACTTATTCAAACCGTTACTGATAACAAAATACTCCTTAACACCATCATTATCAATATCAATATATATTTTAGAGTCGGCATAGATCAGTTTCCAGAACTCGTTATATGAGTCATAAATTTCTGATAGGTATTCAGCAAATTCAACTTTATAATTGTTTGGCCAGCCTATACTTTTTGTTGGGTCAATCTTTTTTCTTATCTCTTTAGCAACATCTTCAAGTGGATCTTTCCCTTTGCTGTTTTCTGCTGTTTTATATAGACTTGGATTATTTAAGTCTGATAATATTGTGGCGGTATAGCCAGTGCAAATTAATAATGTTAATATTGCTCCGATGATAATAGGTTGTCGAGTAAGCATAATATGGTTCTCCTAATTTGTTTAATTTTGAAATACTAAATTAACTTCTTTGCGAAGAATTTCAATGCCCCTAACAGAGCCGGACTTGTATATTTTCCATATCCGGCTCTTCAGCCTAATTCCTAGCATACTAACTTTTCTTTAAAAAAAGTTATATCTCATTGACTTCATCCTGTTGAAGCAAATACCTTGATTTCACATGTTTCCCCTTACTATGTACGAGATTCACTTCTAGGCTGCTGGTTAGGATTTTACCTAGGTTGGATTATCAAACTTATTTGCATCAGCTTAGCTTGGCGCTCTCATTATAAAATCTGTAAAAAATTAATGACGTGCTGTTATTCTCCAGTTTTTTATTTCACAATCATCCAAATCACTACTATCTATCTGTTTTATAAGGTGTCCATTAATCGCTACTCTTTCTCTAATTTTACTAAAATACTTTTTAACTATTTTGCGTGCATATATTAGTTCTTCAGCATAGGCATTAGGATCATTCCCCATTGAACACAATCTAGAACTCATTTTTGTATCAGCAAATCTAATTCTTAACCAACAAAAATTTTTAATTTCATTAGAATGATAACGAGATGATGCAGTATAATAATTTGCTCTACTATTTTGTGACGACTTATGTTTTGCAAAACAATTGCACTGAGCTTTTATTTTTCTAGTTGAAATAATTTCACTATTATCGATAATAGCAGTTTTATAACCTTGACACTTTTCAACTACTCCACGGCAGGTAACAATGAAATATTGTTTATTCATTTTATTATTCCGTAAATAAATTATTTTTATAGCATTTTCTTTGTTGCTATTTTTATGTCTTTTTTTCTATGTTAACAAAACTTGGTTAGATTACACTTATCCTACTCAAAACGTTGCATAATTCCTATTGATAATTAAAAATCAAGCAACTTTTAAATTTCATCTAAGCAGAGAAATATTTACTGGAGCTTGTTTTTTTGTCAAAAAGTGATAAAGTATCTCTATTATTGCCATTATATAGAGATATTTTATCAGGGTGGAGGTATTTATGAAAAAAGATAGATTATTAGGTATTGTTGAAAAACAATGGGAAAAAGAACAAGTGCTAAAAATAAAGGACTTTTCAAGAAAATTAAAATGTTCAAAAACAACAGTGCGAAGGTATTTGAAGAAATGGAACAGTATTACGAGTTTCAGTCATAAAGGAAGTTACTACACACTTTCAACGATAGCCGATTTTACCGATGACGGTTTGTGGTTTTACCAAGGTATAGGTTTTTCGCAACATGGAAATCTCATTGAAACTATAATTTATTTTGTATCTTCATCAGAATCAGGTTTATACGCCAGTGATTTATTTGAATTACTGCGTTTTAAATCTTATTCAGTTCTTGCTAGAATAATGGGCAGAACAAATTTATTCAGAGAAAAAATGAATGGAAAATATATCTATTTTTCAGCGGCCACAGACAAGCGAAATATGCAAATATCAAAAAGAACAAAAATCAATCAACTGATTTTAACAGAACAAATTCCAGCAGCAAAAGGAGTCCATATATTAGTTGAATTTATAAAATATCCTGATATCTCTTTAATGGAATTGTCCAAAAAATTAGCAGAACAGCAAATAATTATATCAGACATTACGCTGTATGATTTTTTTGAGTTTCACGGTATATTAAAAAAAACTCAAAATTTCAGGCAGTCATAATATTATGTTCTTTGCTGAATCGCATTGCTGCGTTTATCAACACTTCAAATTTGTTTTCTGAACCACCAGTTCTACCCTTTTATCCCAGCATCGAAACATGCCCTAACTGCCGGATGAAATTAAAGGTTTATAAAACTACTACAAGAAAAGTTTTCACTCTTCATATTGGCTGTTTTTTTGCAAAAGAGACTCAGTTGTATTGTGGAGAATGTGAAACTAATAATATTTACAGAGCAGATGAATTGAGCAGACATCTGCCAGCTAACAGTAATTATGGATATGATATAATTATTTATATTGGCGAGGCAATGTTTATAAAACATTTGCAGGCTATGGAGATACAAATATTATTAAAAGAAGAGTATAATATTCCCATCAGTATTAGTGAAATTGAATATTTGTCGAAAAAATTTATCGTTTACATTGCAGAAATTCAGGATAAATATAATTTTAAAATAGTTGATTGCATGAAAAATAACGGTGGTTATATTCTTCATCTTGATGCGTTAGGTGGAATTGGAGGCGATAGACTTATCAGCGGTCTTGATTGCATCAGTGATATTGTTCTGAATAATGCAAAGATCGCATCTGAAAATAGTATTGTCATAAAGCCATTTCTTGAAAAAATAAAAAATGATTTTGGTGAACCTCTTGCTGTTGTTCAAGATATGGGCAGAGGTATAATGAAAGCGGTTGAAGATGTTTTTAAGGATCCGCTTATTTTAATTTGTCATTTCCATTTTTTAAGAGATTTAGGTAAAGATTTACTAAAGGGGAATAATGATATTCTAAAAAACCGTATACAATATTTTAATATTCGAGTTGAATTGCGAAATTGTGCAAAAGAAGTTGCTATTATTTATAATGACAACAAACAAACAGATGATAAATATAATAATTCACTTACAAATTTATATACTATTATTGAATGGATACTTGATTGGAAAAGTAGTAGTGACGGTTACGGATTTCCATTTGATAGACCATATTATGATTTAATTGCAAGAATAAAAACGGCAAGAAAAGAATTGAAAAAAATAGATGCTATCTTGGAAAATTCAGCAACTATAAGGGTAATTTATAATAAATCTATAAAATTACTGGAAACAATCTCTTCTGACGTAGAATTAAATAATACAATGACTGTATTAAATACAGACATTGAGATTTTTGACAATTTAAGGACAGCGATGAGAATTGCACAAAAAGGAAAAGGCAAAGGACTTAATGATTCTGGCGATGATAATATTGAATTAATAGAAACAAAAGTCATCAAATTTATTGAAACAACTAAAGAAAACGAAGAATTCAGTGAAACAAGAAAAGGCAAAAGATTCTTCAAACAAATAGAAAAATATCAGAATAAACTTTTTTCAGACCCGATCAAGATTACAACTGCTGATGGTGAATTAAAATTAATTCAACCGCAAAGAACAAATAATATAATGGAACAAATGTTCAGAAAATTTACCAGAGATAATAAAAGGAAAACAGGCGACGATTCTATTAAAAGAACAATTCAAGGAATGGTAAAAGATACGCCTTTGATTCGTAATTGGCAAAATGATAAATATATGAAAATGATGCTAGACAAAAAATCTAAAATAGATCTGTTTGCAGAAATTGACGCTGAAAAAGTAAGTAATAAAATGAAAAGCTTAAAAGAAATAAATAATAAAATTCCAAAAAAAATAAAGGAAATATTGAAATCTAATAAGGGTAATGATACATTAAAATTATATTAGCTAAAGGCTAATCCAACCAAGTTTTGTGAACATAGCAAAAAATTAAAAAATATTTATATGACTCAGGCTAAACAACTATTAAATGACCTACAGCAGCGAGTAGTGGATAAAAAACTTTTTGACAGAGCGTTTCGCCGCCAGGCCACTAACTTGGATAGTAAAAGTTTACAGTTTAATCTGAAAAATATTTTTCCCAAAACCTATCAACAGGCTCGTAGGAAAATTTACCTTGAACAGCGGCAACAGATTGTCGGTAAACTGTATCCTAGCGTCGCAGAAATAGATTCATTATCGAACCAGGAGCTCCGCCAGCGGTTAGTTATGCGGCTTGTTAAATTTCAGAAATTTCCTGTCTATGAGGAAAATCTTGCATTTATTCGCAAATCGATTATCGACCCAGTAATTAAAAATGCCCTGCAACAACGGGCTATGCAGGTGAAAATTATTCGAAGAACTAAATTTGATAATGAATGGTTGCCGGCGGGTTTTTCCACAATGATTAAACAGGATTTGGCTAATTTACTTGAAGTAACCCGTAGGTCGGGTAAAGCGACTAAAGTATATGGGATATTTCCTTCGGTTGAAAAGAAAATAACAGAAGTTGCTAAAGCAGCCGCATTAGATAAATTTGCCCGTTATCTATTACAGCTTAAACCAACGGTTAATGAGCCTGAGCTTGTTGATACAATCTTGCACTCTCCAAAGGCGAATAGAACATCAAAACAGAGCTTGGCCCGTTTCTTTAATCAAATAAAAACCCAAACCATACCAATTGCAATTACTCAATATGTTACGACTTCCCCTACTGCTAGCCAGCAACCACTCAGCCAGTTTTTAACGAAAAATGTTGCAACGTCAAAGAGCTGCAATACTAGCTTTATGACAGTTTTTAATACTAATTGTCTTAAGCCATTTAAAGCGGCGCGAGTCACCGCTGCAGCGAGACAGTTTAAAGAGCTATTCCCTCGACTTGCCGATCTATCCTGGACGCCAACCGCGACCGCTATTCAGCAATATTATAAAACAAATAAAAAAACTTTTCTCAGAAAACCGTTAAATCAGCCAGGTATTGCTAATGAAAAAATAACTCAACAGCAACTATTGAGCGAGACCAGCCTATTGGTTAAACATAATATTGGCTATATTTTTGCTAACGGTCGTCGTGCCATTGCTGGGCAATATAAGATTGTTGAAACAACCGCTGCCGAGCTTGAACAGTCGCTGAAAACACCAAATAAACCTGGAGCCTTTTCGCAGTTGCTTATTGCGGTAGGACTGGGGGCTAATAATGCTTCAGTGATTAATGAAGCGCAGCTTTATGCTAAATTTTTACAACAGGTAACTGAACAATGGACTACGTCGCGTATTGAACTTGTCTGGCAGGCAAAATCAGCTAAACCAGTTAATATTGATAGTAAATATCAAAAGCTTTTTCCTGAGGTTAAAACTCGAATAAAAATGCTGACCAAAGCGTTGATTAAGAATCGGCTTGATGCATTGAAATCAAAGGATAAAGAAAATTTACAGACAATAAAAATAAATTTTGATATTGACCTCATTGATAAACAGATTGTAATATTAATGTCATCACCTGCAACTAAAATGAACCGGCAATTTTCAGTTCCTGCCGACTTTAATGCCTATCGAAAAATTGAAACTAAGTTTAGTGCAAATATCGCTAAAGTATTTGAAGCTCAAGTTAAAGAGCGTGCCAAGTCGGGGGCAGTTAAATTAAATGTCGCAATTAGGGTACATAATGGGCAAATCTTTTATCAGTTTATTGCTGATTTACGTAATAGTTTGCGTAGTTCAACCGAAAAAATGCAA
>JAUZSW010429950.1:0-19144 GCA_034780735.1 Hyalogyrina grasslei
TTATGAAACTTAGGATAAGGCTTTTCTAATAGACGAAAGATTCTTTTACTAAGTGTAACATAATTCTCATCATCTTGTTGCTCAAAGATGGTCTTTTGGTCTATCGACACCTTTCCATTGGCAAAGACTAGTGTTTTATTTATGTATAAAGGTGTTTTCTTATTCATCTTTTTCAAATACTATGGCAGCGTTGCATCCACCAAAACCTGATGAAATTTTCAGGCATTTATTTAGTTTTTTATTAACTTGTTTTTTCACAATATTAATACTATTTACCACACCTTGTTCTTTCAAGCCCAATGTTTTAAACAAATGATTTTGCTTCATCGATTGTATAGTAAGTATGCTTTCAATTACACCAGCAGCACCCAATGTATGCCCAAAGTAACCTTTAAAACTATTAGTTGGTACATTTTGCAAGCCTAAACGAGTAATTGCAACAGATTCCATATCGTCGTTATAGGGTGTTGCTGTACCATGTGCTGAAATATAATCAATATCTCTTTTGTTACCTAAGGCTCTTGATGCTGCAAGAAATGCACCGTCTGCTGTTCTCGACGGTCCGGAAATATGGTTTGCATCATTCGCAGAACTTCCACCTTTAATTTGAATATTTTTTTTGCTGTTTAGTGGCTCATTTGATAGTATTATAGTTCCGGCACCTTCGCCTAATGAGAGTCCTTTTCGGCTAATATCGAATGGCCGACATGGTACTGTACTCATTGACTTAAAAGATTCGAAACCTGCAACAACAAAATTGCTTACAATATCGGCTCCCACAACGACAATATTTCTGTATTTGCCCGCCTCAATAAGCCTATGCGCCACAATTAATGCCAATACACCCGAAATACATGCATTGCAAACCACTTGTGGTGGATTAGCGCAATTAAAAAAGTTGCTAATATTGTTTACTGCCGAGGCAATAAGTCCATCAATTTTTGGTGAATCGTTGTTAGACTCAAGTAATTCAATATTTCCTTTTGTTGTAGATACAATTAATAAGATATCGGACGATGATAAATCTACATTTGTATTCTCAAGAGCTTTTGAAATAGATGTTATTGCCAATTGTTCGAAGAATGTGTAAGTAGCTTCGCAGTTGACCTTTGAATTCTCCTTAAATCTATTCCTATCTATAAGCGAAATGGGTGCTTCGGTAAGTTCACAAAAATGTTCGCAATTTACAATCCCACATTTTTCATCTGCCAAGTTTTCCAACACCTCCTCAGTTGAAAAACCTAATGATGTAATAATATTATCTCCAATTATATAAGTCATTGGCTATTCAATCCCCCACTTCTTTTTCCAATCGGTATAAAATTCAGGCGAACATAAAAGAAGATTTCCTTTAAGGTCGGTAAATATTTGTGTTGTCTGCCCTTCTGCTATTAACTCTTTTGTTCCCTTTCGAAATATTTTATAATTAAGAATGATTTTTGCCGCTGCGGTAGGTTGGTAGTTTGTTTCAACAAGAATGGTTTCAGGATATCGAAGATACTGTTTATAGTTACAATTAATATTAATTATTGGAGTTGCAATTCCTGCGCTTTCAACATCCATATACGACAAGCCATGCTTTTCGCCAAAACTCTCTCTGCCATCTTCAAAATAGCGCACATAATTTCCATGCCACACAATGCGTAATGGGTCGAGCTCGTTAAACCTCACTTGCACTTCTTTAACCGACTGTAGAATAGCTTTGTTCATATTAAGCTTGACTTAGGATATTTATTATGCTCTAGGCTTATCAACAATAAAAACATTCATTTGGCAAGTAGCAATTTCCTTATTTTGGCAATATACTGTTCCTTTTACAACCGTAGCATTATCAAATTCTGATATAATTTCCACTTTGGTTTCGAGTGTTTGTCCGAGCCTTGGTCTTTCTTTAATTTCTAATTTTCGAACACTCCCAATTACTCCAATTTTAGGTTTTCCGCCAGATTCTCTCATTCGATACCCTGCTCCTGCAGCAATTGTTTGAGCAATGTTTTCAATTATTCCACTTTCGAAAAAGTAATTATCTTCTAAGAAAAGATTATCCTTCTTAATCGCTAAAGAGGTAATAGTAATGCTCTCGTTAACATCCACAAGTTTGTCAATCATAACAAATGGTGCGCGTTGAGGAATGTATTTAAGAATATTATTTGAGGTCATTTTACAGATAGAACAGGATTATACAGAACAAAGTTAATAATAAACTGCTAATTATAAAATAATGAGATAAGGCAAATATACCATGGAAATTAAAAGAAATTAGAAGACCTATTTTTGTATATTTGTAAAAAGGAAAAGAATGAATACAGAAACACAAATATTAAGTGGATATTGGGGGCTATTAAGTAATCTTAATCCTAAGCTAAAGCTCAAATTGATTGAGAAATTATCAAAATCAGTCAGTCGGGATATTATTACAAAAGAAGACCAAATTGAAGAATCTTTTGGAGCATGGATTGATAATCGTGATTCCGAAGAAATAATAAAAGAGATTAGAGATAGTCGGAATTTTAATCGTCAAATAGAAGCGTTTTGAAAAAATACTTATTGGATACGAATATTTGTATCTATTACATTCAGGGTAAATTCTCTTTAAAGGAAAAGATTCGGAGAATTAAAAAGGAAAACAGATATATATCTGAAATTACATTAGCTGAACTGAAATTTGGAATTAAAAATAGTCAGTCTCAAAAGAAAAATCAAGAAGCTCTTGATAACTTTCTAACAGGAATCCAAATTCTTCCAATTATCAATTCTCTTAATATATATGCAGAAGAAAAAGCAAGATTAAGAAAGCTGGGAAGACCAATTGATGACTTTGACTTACTGATAGGAGCATCTGCAATCGCCAATAACATGATTTTAGTTACGAATAATGAATCACACTTTCAACGAATTGCAAACATTACGATTGAAAATTGGACTAAAAACCACTAACCAAACGACGAATTCTACTGGCGCATTGTTATGCTTAGTCCACGACTATCTCAAGTTATCCGTTAAGATTCCGCACGCTTTGCAAAAGCGCGCGAGTGAGGCATAATTATATTATGTTTTTACACTTACTTTAAGAATTCTTTCAAACTCAATAATTGTAATGATTTTTGTGTTAAAATATTTTTTCAATTCAAGTAAATCATTATCTCCTGTGACTAAATAATTTGTTTTGCTTTTTTTTGATAACTCGAGAAGAAAATCGTCCTTTGGATCCCGGCAAACATTCACAGCATTCTGAATGTTATATACTTTGCCTATAATTCTAATAAACTCGATTAAATTATTCACTTCGCTTAAAGAAAAATATTTTCTGAATTTATCCCTTTTTGTTACAATTTGAAGTTCAGAAATATTTTGCTCTGCAAAAACTAATTCAACATCTGAGCTAATCAAAGACAATTTTAATCCTTTTAACCTTTTACCAATTAAAAAACTAATAAAAAGATTAGTATCTATTATTACCCTAGTCTTTTTTTTTCTTAGCATATAATTCAGCTCTTACTAGCTCAACTTCTTTATCAATATCATTTTGAGATATTTCGTCAGTTCTAAAGGATAGTAGTAATCCTGACAGTCTTTGATCTTTAGCTTCTTTTGCCAATTCCCTACTCAACTTAGCTTTATCCTTATACGGCAATTGGTTAACTAAATCCAATATTTGACTATAAGAAAATGATATTTGCAATGACCCTATACTCATTTTTCTATACTTTATAGCTCAAAGTTAATAATAAACTGCTAATTATAAAATAATGAGATAAGGCAATTTATACCATAAAAAATAGCATCTAGGATTTTATTAGGTATAGTGGAGGTATTGGAGGCTTAAAGTCCATTGGGTGCAATAGGTTAAGATTCCGCACGCTTTGCAAAAGCGCGCGGAATGTCATTAAATTAGTGGAAAAGGCTTCGACTCCGCTCAGCCTGACCGTCATTCTGAGCGGAGTCGAAGAGAAGGCCTGGTGGGTAGGAGACAATAAGCCCCCTTAACTTAATGATATTGAAAGCGCGCGAGGGGTTTATACCCAAAATTGAAATAAACTATTACTCTAATTTACAACGAAGTAATGTATGCCCTACTCCGATTTCGTCCCATGTTTTATCTAGAACAAGCCCTGCTTTTTCGATTACTTCTACCATATCGTCGGTATGATACATTTGACTGCAACCGTTAGCCAAGCAGGTGAAATATAAAGATGTAGCATGCAAAGAATATGTAGCTGCCGGATATTTTTGTCTATCCCAAAGAGTTTCGAGAATATAAATGGCTCCATTACTATTTATAGCTTTAGCAGCTTTTTTAAGCAATTCAACTACATCTTCTTTCGAAAAACAATCAAGAAACTGGCTCATCCATACAAAATCGTATCCTGTAGGGTACGCTACAGAATGGTCGAGAAGATTAATTGGTACTAAGTCAATTCTATTAGAAAGACCTTGTATTTCAATATTTTTTTCTGCAACAGCAAGCTGACCGGGCAAATCGAGAATAGTCATTTGCACTTCGGAATTAAACTTAGCGGCACTCATACTAAATTTACCGGTATTGCCGCCTACATCAAGAATTTTCTTTGGCGATTTTTCAAAAAGTATTGGCAGTACTATTGGAAAAGCTTCATCGGAATAATAATGGTCGAAAGCAAACCAACTATCTTGCACTTTTGGAGGCAATTGCGATAAAGCTTCATAAACTGTTGACCATTCCCCAAAAACCTTTAAGCCCTCAGGCTTTCCAGTCTTTATTGATTCATCTAGCTTAAAGAAACCTTCGTAATTAACATCGTGAACAAAGTCTGTATTAACTATAGTAAGTGGGTCGTTAAGAAAGAACCAACCTGTTTTAGATAAGAAAAATTTATTCTCGCGTACATAAACCATTTCGATACTAATTGCTGTTTCGAGCAATACTTTTACGCCATAAACAGATAGCTTACAGTTTTCAGCTACCTCTTTAATTTCAAGTCCGGTTTTGCGGGCATTGTGCAACTCATCAAGAATACCTAAAGTACGCATACTTCGTGCAGCCTGAAACATAACCGGTCCAAAGGCTAATTTTTGCGCATCGTATTTAGCCTGTACTGCTGATTTTTTGTCGTCTCCGTAATTATCCAATATAGTATATTTTTACTGCGGTTATTTTATAATTGAACTTAGTTTATAAGCTTATCAGTATTCCAAAAATCGTAATAATTAAACCATTGTAATGGAAATTTTCTAACCAGTGTTTCAAGGTTGTCTGCATACTTCTCTGCAATTCGATTAACATCGTCTTTTAAAGTCTTTCGACTAGCATTATTTACGCCTACAACAATTGGTTCTGTTGAATGAAAATGATAATGGCGGGAAGTTTCTTTCATAGTTGAAACAAAACAAATCGGCACTTTCAAACTGGCTGCAAGATAGTATGGACCAATTGGGAAAGGCGCTTTTTTACCAAAAAAATTGCACAAATGGTATTTATTTCCCGGCAGAAACCTGTCGCCATGCATTGCAATAAGCTCACCTCTTTTAATAATATCATTTATCTTATAAATATGCGACATGTCATTTTCTTTAACATAAATCACATTAAATGCTTTGCCGCCTGCGGTATCTTCTAGTAAATCTTTTATTTCTGAGCGTTCTCCATCATACATAACAATATGCACAGGGGTTGTTAGTCGGGTTAAAAGTTTTCCGGCAACCTCCCAATTTCCGGCATGAGCACCAAGAATAATCCCTCCTTTTCCGGATTGCGCCATTTTATGCAGATTGTCTTCGCCTTCGAAATCGAATGTATATCTGCCTTTAAATCCGGCTAATAGTGTAATTCTATCGAGCATAACCTTACCTAGCATATAAAAATTACCGAAAATTGCATGCTGTAATTTCCATGCTTTATAGCAAAACGCAGATTTATAAAAAAATTTTATGGGCTTTTTATCGGTAAAAAGAAAGAAATAAAGAGCAACAAACCATACCATAAAATATGCCAAACGAATATTAATATTTTTAAGTGCGAATATTAACATTCTGTAGCCCAGAGGCTTACCCTTGGATTGTCCGCTCCATGAAGACATTAGCTAATTTTTGAAATAATATAGTTATAAAGATCATCGAGAATCACAATATTCCCCACCTCCTCATTTTTAAGTTTAAAATGAAATTCCTTTTCAATTTCAACAGCAATATCAACAAAGTCAAGACTTTCAATTTCCAAGTCATCTCTTAAATTAGCATCAGCTGTTACAAGTTCCTCATCGATTTCGAATTCATCTATTAAAAACTTATTTACTTTTTCTACTACTTCTTCTTTATTCATTTGTAATATATTATGTATGCAAGCCTCCATTTATTGATATTACTTCGCCTGTAATATAGGCAGCTTTTTCAGAAACAAGAAATGCAACTAAATGAGCAACCTCTTCAGGTTTTCCAAAACGATTCAATGGAACCATTTTTTTTAAGCTTTTTTCGTCTAAATCTTCAGTCATATCAGTTTTTACAAAACCGGGAGCAACTGCATTTACTGTTATCTTCTTTTTACCTACCTCTTGAGCAAGTGCTTTTGTAGCGCCAATAACTCCGGCTTTTGCGGCAGAATAATTTACCTGACCGGGCATTCCTTTAATGCCGCTTAACGACACAATGTTTACAATTCTACCCCATTTATTCAAAATCATATCTTGAATAAGTTGTCGAGTAATATTATAAAAGCTATTCAAATTGGTATTAATTACACTACTCCAATCATTTTCTTCCTGCCAAACAAACAGATTATCTTTTCTAATGCCTGCGTTATTAATAAGAACTTCAATTATTTGATTTTCATTATTTTTCTTCCAATTTGCCAAAATGCTAATTGTTGCTTCTAAGTTGGCTATATCGAACTTTAATAATTCTGCCGAGCCTCCCTTTTCTTTAATCTCGTTTAAAACATTTTGAGCAGCAGTATCATTCGAATTATAATTAATAAGTACATGAAAACCATTAGTAGCTAGTTCTAAAGCTATGTGTTTGCCAATTCCGCGTGATGCGCCGGTAACTAATGCGTTTCGTACCATCTTACTTAATAATATTTAGCTTATTAGTCTTTAAATAATCAATAACCTTAGCAATATCGGTGTATATGGGATAATCTTCGGTAAATTTTGGAAATATATTTCGAATTTCCGTATAAATTTTAGATGAATTATCGGAAAGTTTATCAGCTATTTCGAGGTAGTCAACTGCCTGAAGAAGAGCCATAAATTCAATTGCAAGTACTTGGAATGTATTGTCGATAACTTTGCGACACATAAGCGATGAATTTGTACCCATGCTAACTATATCTTGATTATCGTTATTATTAGGAATGCTGTGAACATACATAGGGTTTGCTAGAGTCTGATTTTCAGCAGTAGTAGAAACAGCAGTAAACTGTGCGCCTTGCATACCAAGGTTTAATCCTAACGTGCCTAAGTTAACAAATGGCGGAAGTATTTTATTCAATCTATGATTAACCACAAAATTTAATTGTCGCTCGGCAAGCATTGACAACTTAGTAAGGGCTATTTTTAATTTATCCATTTCGAATGAAACATAATCGCCATGAAAATTTCCTCCATGGTAAACAAATTCACTTTCTTCGTCTATTATTGGGTTATCGCTGACCGAATTTGCTTCTTCGGTAATTATTTTCTCGCTCTGAATAAGTGTATCAAGAACAGGTCCTAGAATCTGAGGAACACATCGAAGAGAGTAGTATTCTTGAACCTTCTTTTCTATTTTGAAGCTACCATTATTTTCGTTAGAGTATAACTTAGCATGACGGCAAGCAGTAAGTTCACTACTTTCAAGAATATCGCGCATTACACGAGCAATTTCAATTTGTCCGCTGTGACCTTTTAAACTGTTTAGTGTTTTTGAAAAATGATCATCAAAAGTACTTACAATTTCATTTAATAGTATTGATGCTGCAAGACTCCAATTAACTAGATTTCTGCCCATAAGCAGATTAATAATGCCTGTCCCAGTCATTACCGATGTTCCATTAATAAGAGCTAAACCTTCTCGAATATGAATTTCGATAGGCTTAATGCCAAGCAAATTAAACACATTTGCAGTATTTTGCCATTCGCCTTTATATTTTACTTTTCCTTCACCAATAAGCGTAAGTGCAAGATGCGATAATTGAACTAAATCACCACT
This sequence comes from Hyalogyrina grasslei, assembly GCA_034780735.1. Lineage (NCBI taxonomy): Eukaryota > Metazoa > Mollusca > Gastropoda > Hyalogyrinidae > Hyalogyrina > Hyalogyrina grasslei. The sequence continues at coordinate 8,167 of JAUZSW010429950.1, forward strand.
AGCACCAACACCGCCATGTTCAGGAATAAATGGAATGATACGATGGTTAATTAATTCTTGTAAAGTATTTACAACACTAGGATGAACTCCGGAATAGCCATTGCAAAAACACTTAGTTCTAACTAATAATGATGCAAGTACACTTTCGTCATCAATAGGGTTTCCGGCTCCGGCAGCATGACTACGAATAAGATTATACTGAAGCTCAGAGCGCTTGTCGTCATCAATTTTATATTGCGCCATGGGTCCTAATCCGGTATTAATACCATAGATTATTTTATTTGACGCATACTCTTCCAGAAACTTATAGTTTCTATCTACTGCTTCGTTAACATCATTTGAATATTCTAATTTAACACCCTTATAAACAAGCTCTTCAAATTCAGCAATCGAAATATCTATTCCTTTTTCCAGTTTTAACATTCTCGAAGAAAATTAACAAGGCGCAAAGCTAATAATTTTATTATAGATTAGAATAGATTGTGGTCAATAAACTGTATTAGTATGTTAATAATGCTTTTTTGTTTATTAAATATTAATGCAGTTACACACTAGCATTCGAAATTTTATATTTTTATGTATTTCGTTATTTGTTTATACTTTAATATTATATTGATACAAAGTAATTTACCTAAACTAGCAGATAAACTATATACATAGATTTACATGGGCTGTATGTAGTATATATTTACATTTGTGTTGGTATGAAAATTTTCGGACACGATGGAATTTATAGTATAATTTGATTGTAAAAGAAATCAGCTTATATTTGCAGCCGAAATAATGGCCTCGTAGTTCAACGGATAGAATAGTAGTTTCCTAAACTATAGATACAGGTTCGATTCCTGTCGAGGCTACTGGTTGTTGGTTAGTGATTAGCTGAATTCAGTTCTAGAAGTTGTGGGCGTGTGTTAAGTTTAAGGAATGGTGCAATGATTCAATTATTTAATGATACAATGGTGTAATGAAACTAATAAATAATTATGTAATGGTATAATGATTTTTTACTATTCGAAATTTACTAATCGCCAATAACAGCAAAACAACTAAAACATATAATAAACACCTATTTCTCCAGTGGGTAAAAGGTTAAATTTGTTGGCTACATCGTATATACCATAACCAAACATTAGATTAAATGCTACGGTACGACCAAATGAAAAGCCAGGGCCAAATCCGATATTATACTGCTGAGTATATTCTTGAGTTTCTTTCATATAAGAATGATAACTAAAAAAACTATCATAAGAATCATCATTAATAAATTTAGGATTGTTTTCTTTAGTATAAAATATATGGCTTCCTAAATAAATAAAAACTCTCAAATATTTGGTTTTCTTTAATGAATATAATGCTGTTAAGCCCATGCTACTATAAGTATGGTCATCAGTTTCTATTGGCGTTACAGCGGTTATCTGAATGCCTGTTTTTTCAAACCAATGCCTATAAGAAAAGCCAATACCGGTAGTTAAACCAATATTAGCACCTAATTCGTGTTTGTAAATATCATAAGAATATTCTTGCGCAAAACTCAAGCTAGAAAGAAAAAATGCAAAAATGAATACAGGCAACTTACTCATAATATTTGGTTTTGATTAAAAGGTATTCGTGACCTTAAAGGTTCTGCGTTATAATGTACTTTTGTTCATGAACAAAAACTTCTTTTCTTTAACGATTTGACTTTGTTGAACTTCTCAATAAAACAATTCGGAAAGAATGTAAGCTCGGTTCTTACTGACACTAGACAATTCATCTAAAACATATAATAAACACCAATTTCTCCAGTAGGAAAAAGATTAAATCGGTTGGTTACATCGTACATACCATAACCAAACATTATATTAAATGCTACGGTACGACCAAATGAAAAGCCAGGACCAAATCCGATATTATACTGCTGACTATATACTTGAGTTTCTCCGATAAAAGAGCCATTACTACTATATTCAGATATATATTCATTAGTAAACAATAAATGATTACCTAAATATAAATAAGCCCTCAAATATTTGGTTTTCTTTAATGAATAAAGTGCTGTAAGACCCATGCTAGCAAAGGTTACATCATCGGTTTTAATAGGTATTGCCGTAATCTGAACACCTGCTTTTTCAAACCAATGTCTATAAGATAGGCCTATACCCGTAGTTGCACCAACATGTGCCCCAAATTCGTTTTTATGAATTTCGAAAGAAGGCTCTTGCGCAAAACTTAGACTAGTAAGAAAAAATGCGAAAATGAATACAGATAACTTAATCATAATATTTGGTTTTGGTTAATAAAAATAAAGGTATTCAAAAAACGACAAGAACCATGCCGTGATTGGTTTGGGTTAAATAAAAATAATTTACTTATTAAGCAAGACTCAACATCCCCTATAAAGATGCAATAACAATATAAAATCACATAAAGCTTCCGTTAAAAAGCAAAAAAAATCGCCATTGTAATTTATAACAATGGCGACATAATTAAATATAGAAAATTAATTTTTTATTCTTCGCTTACAGAAGCAGTCCAATCTTTTCTTGTGCCATCAGGTGCTTCAACGGTAAAGACTATATCACCCATAGAATAATCAAGCTTTGTTAAATTATTAAAAACTCTTCCATCAAGATATACTATAGCCGCCGAAGACTCGGTAATAATTGTAGTCTGCATAGCAGAAATATCAGTTCCCGCATTCACCTTAATAGAAACAGCTCCCTTTTCTGCATCCATAGTGCCATAATATTTAGTGCTCCACAAACCTGGTTTTTTTATAAGAAAGATAGATATCCCTGTTCTAATATCACGAACGTTAATATTATAATCTAATTGTTGAATCATTTCTTCTGCACCCCAGTTCCCATAAGATGCTACAATAAAAGTTGTTTTAACAAGATTATGCTTTGGATAAACTAACGAAATTGTAGTGGGAGAAGTTATAGGAATACCCTTTGCTAAAGGATAGTTTTCATACATCGATAAGCTATCTAATCCTCGATAATAGGTTATAAAATCAGCCTTCCCATCAATTGTAAATGTAACTGTATCTCCAGTAAGAATATCAAGTTTATCTGCAGTGATAACAACAGTTAATTCCGCAGAATTCTTAGTACATGAAGATAATACTATTAATATCAACATTAATAATATCAAAAATTTAATTCTCATAATCAGATTAATTAGTAATTATTTATAACCATTTAGGATTTTGCTTTAAAACTCCATTATGACGACTAATTTCTCTTAATGGAAGAGGGAAACAAACATGGCGAGGCTGAAAACTTGGTTTATAATATTGTACATCAGAAAGCGTAAGCCACCCATCTAAGTACCATCGTGAAAGATCCCAAAACCTGCTATGTTCGCCTGCCATCTCAATATCTCGTTCATGAATAATAGCGTCTTTATTTAAGCTTGTTAATGCTGGCATTCCAGCTCGTACTCTAACCATATTAATAGCATTTAACCCATCATCAGTACTTACCCCACCACTTTGCCTAAATGAAGCTTCGGCATACATCAATAATACATCAGCATAACGCATTAATCTCCAATTATTCGGATCGAAATTAGGAGCACCTGCCCCCACATTACCAATAGCAATATGGAAAGGATATAAATGCTTCCTCATTCCTGTTCCAAGATTAGAGGCAACATCTGAAGGAAGAAAAACAATACTACTATCTGTATGATGACCCCGATAGTAATCTAAATATTCAGGTCGCCAATCTAAAGAGTCTCCTGGATTAATAAATACTGCATAATATCTTGGATCAATCTTTAATCCAGCAGGGTGAGATACTGGCTTCTCAAATTCATTTGGAAAAATAACATCATCAATGCCAATGTTACCATAACCACCAGTAATCGCAGTATATCCAAAATACCAAGTCATCTGGCTACCTGTTGACCAGCGCATTGGTAGATACTGACCTCTGCCAGGATTGAAACTGCCAAAATTTATATCGAATATAGATTCAGAATTAAATTCCGAAACAAAATTAGATGAACTTCCTGGCAAATCCACCTCAGTAAAATTAGATAAATAAGCATGCACATAGTCTATTGAGTCTGTAGAACCTTCCTTTGGCATACTTAAAGAATATGTCCCTAAATCTATAAGTTCTTTCAAAATAGTAGCAGCAGAATCAAATTGAGCTTGATATAAATAAGTTTTTCCTAAAAATGCCATTGCGGCACCACTTGTAGCTCTTCCAAGGTCAGAATTACTCCATGTTTCAGGTAAATATGCTGCTGCTTTCTTAAAGTCACTTACAACTAAATTATAAATATCTTCTTTATTAGAATTTGGATAACCATAAAGTGGGTCTTTAGGTGTACTCAATAAAATTGGTGGCACCTCAAACCATGTCGCTAGATAAAAGTAATAAATACCCCTTAAAAAATGAGCCTCTCCCAACATAGTATTTCGTCTGAATTCTTCTATTTCAATATCTTCAGTTAATTTCTCCAAGAAAAGATTAGTTCTGAAAACTCCAATATACAAGCCATCAAAAATATTATATATTTCTGGTGTCCCAGATGTATATTGCAAAGAAGAATAATTAAGATTCTCATGATGTATTCTATCGTCTATTGCAAAATTCATAACATGCGCTTCTTGACCAAACAATTGATAAAAGCCTAAAGGCATATACCCAGTTATTAGAAGCTCTTCAAAATCTTGAGGTGACTGATAAAAAACATCATCGCTTGCTTTATTTTCATTCTTAACTTCTAGAAAATCTTCAGAACAAGAGATGCTAAAAATAAGTGAAATTATAAAGCTAAATAATATGTACGTAAACTTCATTATTATATACTTTTAGAGTTAAAAATTAAGATTTAATCCCAAAATAAATGTGCGGGGAACAGGATATCTTCCATTATCGACATTACCATCTAATATGCTTTTTGATGATACTTCTGGGTCGTAACCACGATATTTTGTTATTACGAATAAATTTTCCCCTCCAACATATATTCTAAATCTAGAAATATTGACTTTTTCTACAATATTAGATGGTAAAGTATAACCAAGCTGCATATTCCTAAATCTGAGAAATGAAGCATCTTCAAGCCACCAGGTTGAGAATCTAGCATTATCATTAAAATCTCCCAGTCCAACACCTGTTTGATCAGAAATAGGATTTTCTGGAGTCCAATAATTATTTACACTTCTAAGTTTATTCTCATCTTTTGAAGTTGCATCTCCGGCGGCAAGATCAGCACTCGACCGAAAACTATTATAAACATCAACATTTTGCACACCTTGAAAAAACATGTTTAAATCGAAGTTTTTATAACTAAAGTCGAAATTAAATCCATATGTAAAATCTGGTATAGATTTACCAATAATTGTTCTATCTGTAGTTGTTATTTTTCCATCGTGGTTCAAGTCTTTGAATTTAATATCTCCTGGACCTGTAAAATCCTGTTGTGTAGAAACTAAAGGAATATAGTGCCCATCATCATTAATTATCAAATCACCACTTTCATCTGCCTGAAAGTCTGACTCTTGAAGTATTCCTTCAGCAATGTAACCATAATAAGAGCCTACACTTTGTCCCATATAAGAAATTACATCTGGATTATGACTATTATCTCCATCAATTGGAATATAAATTAGCTCGTTTTTTATTGTTGTAAGATTCGCATTAATACTGTAGTTAAAATCTCCTTCGTATTTTTTAAAAACTACATTAAATTCAAAACCACTATTTTTCATATCCCCATAATTTTGAATTGGAGGGTTTGCATCATTTGACAAACCGAACATGACTTTAAGTGGCAAATAAGTTAATAAACTATTGTATTTTTTCACATAATACTCCCCTGTAAATTGAAATCTATTACTAAACGCAGTTAAATCAAATCCTACGTTACTCATAACAGCTTCTTCCCATTGTATAGTAGGTGAAGCATAGTTATAAAAGGGAGCAACTCCATATATAGGTGTATTTTTCCCAAGATTATAAACATGAGCATCATAAGTTGATACTTGTGTGGTATATAAAAATGAATCATCAGGAAGATTACCGCTTTTACCCCATCCTGCTCTTATTTTTAACAAATTAATTGTTTCTATAGATTGCAAAAAATCCTTATTAAGCTTCCAACCTACAGAAAATGCTGGGAAATTACCCCATCTGTTTTCCGAACCAAACTTACTTGAACCATCGCGACGAAAAGTACCAGTGAACAGATATTTTCCATTGTAATTATAATTAACTCTACCAAAATATGACTCAACCCTAACAGGTGTTTTTTCCTGTGATGAATTTGACATATCAGGGTTTCCATTTGTTAAAGTTCGGAGATCTTCCCATCGATAGTCAGAGCCATTGCCGACAATAGAATTAGTCATGCCATTTTCTGCAGAATGACCTGCTAAAAAACTAAAATCATGACTAGCAATAGTTTTTGAATAAGATAGAGTGTTATCCCATTGTATTTTTTTATAATAAATAGGATTCTCGGATAAGCTAGCATTTACATTACTCCTTTGATCTAATTCATATTTTGGCTTCCAAGTAGTAATTAATGAGTTTTTATAGTTAAGACCTAGAGTTGTTCTAAAAACTAAGCCATCAATTATTTTAATTTCTCCAAATAAATTTCCAAAGAATTTATTATAATTATCATTTTTATCATAAAGCATTAGTTCTGCATAAGGGTTTGTGCGATCATTACTTCCAGTAACATTATAAGACGGCCCTCCATAACCCTTTTCGTTATCTTCGTTATATACTGGCATTATAGGCGAACTCACAGAAGACATAAGCCATGCCGACTCAGATTCTGCATGACGTGTATTATTTTCAGATAAAGAGAAATTTTCGCCAATTGTAATTCGTTTTCCAAGTTTATAAGAAGTATTAACCCTTATAGTAGTCAATTTTCTAGAAGTATTTAACAAAACACCTTCATCTTTTAAATAAGTTCCTGATATCATATAAGTAGCAATGTCATTTCCACCAGATACACTTAAATTATAATTTTGGCTAACGGCTTTATCTGCTGTTATTAAATCTTGCCAATTTGAATTTACATTGCCATTAACATCACGTGCAGAATCTGAATAAGCTTTTGGCATATCCCTTTGAAATCCAGAGAAGTCTTTAAATCTTGAGTTATGAATATCATAAGCATTATTATAATATTTAATATATTCATCGGCATCCATTATATCCATTTGATTAGGAATATTGGATAATCCAAATTGCGTGTTAAACTGCACCTTAAGCTTCCCAGATTTACCTTTTTTTGTTGATACTAATATAACTCCGTTTGATGATTGTGCTCCGTATATTGCAGATGAGGCAGCATCTTTTAGAATCGACATTGATTCAATATCTTGAGGATTGAGCCCATTTAATTCGTTAGTAGTTGCAATAACACCATCTATTACTACAATAGGTTGTGCTTCGTTATTTATTGAGCCAACTCCTCTTACTCGAATATTCATATCAGCTCCGGGTTGCCCACTAGTTGACATTACAGTTACTCCGGCAGCTCTACCCTGCAATGCTTTCGACATACTGGTAGCATTTGCTTTTTCAATATCCTTGGCCGTAACAACACTTACAGCTCCTGTTAAGTCACTTTTCTTTTGCGTTCCATAACCAACAATAACAATTTCTTTTATTTCAGAGACATCAGGCTCAAGCAGAGTATTAATGCTCTTTTGACCATTTACAGCTAATAATTTCGTTAAATAGCCAACATAGCTATATTCAAGAGTATCGCTATCAATATTTGCATTTATACTGTAATTTCCTTCAATATCAGTAACTGTACCTATTGAAGTTCCTTTAATTTTAACTGTTGCTCCAATAAGTGGAGTATTATCTCCAGCATCAGATATCTGCCCAGTAATAACATATTGAGCATGAGAGATGCTAAATATAGACGCAAAAAAAAGAAAAATAGGTAATAACAGTAAGTGCTTTCTAATACTATTATTCATTACAAAGTAGTTTTATTTAAATATTTAATATTGCATAAGGGTAAACTATTTGCTTCTTAAAATTAATTTAACCTTACATTAAAAAGAGAAATTAAATCTCTCATAATATTATTAACTTATAAAATATAAATATAAAAATAGGTTTTAATCTATAGGAAAACAATTCTTATTAAATATAAATAAAAGTGAGATATATGAAATATCCCACTTTTATTTTAATAATTATTATTTAATAAATTTAATTGATGCTCTTTTACCATCGTAAGTTTGCACTCTTGCAATATAAAGTCCCTTATTTAAACCAGCAACATTAATATTGCCACTAGGGTTATTTACGCTCATTATATTAGCTCCTGTAATATTATATATGCTAATTTGGCTTAATTCACTAGCTGGTATAACTAATTCATTATTTGAAACATAAATACTTATATCAAGATTTAGAATGTTTGAAATTGCAGATATAGGCTCTGTAACTGATACTGCACATGTAGCTTTAAAACCTCCATCATTTGTTTCTACTGAAATAATAGCAGAACCTTTAGCTATCGCTGTAACCACACCTGAAGCATCAACTGTTGCAATACCTTCATCACTTGATGTCCACGCAATTTTTTTATCCGTTGCGTCATCAGGAGTGATAATTGCTGTTAGTGTTGATGTTGCATCTTTTTCGATAGACAATGTTGATTTGTCAAGTGAAATACCTGTAACTTTAACAACCTCTGCTAATACAGTTATTACACAAGTTGCTTCAAAATCGCCGTCATTAGATATTGCTGTAATTGTTGCAGTACCAGCAGCAACAGCTTTCACTTTTCCGTCAGCATCAACTGTTGCAATGTCTTCATCGCTTGATGTCCATTCAACACTTTGATCTGTAGCACCTGCAGGCTCAAAAGTAGTTTTTAATTCTATAGAGTCAAGAATTGCAATACTAGCTGTTTCTTTATCTAGACTCATGCCTGTAACATGTAAAGTGTCAACAGTAACAATACATTCTGCAGTAAAATCTCCATCATCTGTAGTTACAATAATTGTTGCAGATCCTACAAATTTAGCTGTCAAAAATCCTCCTGGATTTACAGTTACTTTTGTTTCATCGCTAGAAGTCCATTTTACAGTTTTTAAAGAAGCATCATCAGGAGCAATAGTCTGAGTAAGTTGCGCTTGACTACCGTGAGTAATAGATAAAGTTGGATGATCAAGGCTAACGCCTGTAACTGGAACATTTGCTGTAACAGTTACAGCACAAGTAGCTTCAAAGCCGCCATCATTAGACGTTCCTGTTATTGTGGCAGTACCCTCTTCAACTGCAGTTACAATACCTGAGATGTCAACTGTAGCAACACCTTCATCACTTGAAGTCCAAACAATAGCCTTGTCTGAAGTGGTAGCAGGAGTGAAAACCGCGCTTATTTGTGCCGAGGCAAGCTTAGCAACAGAAAGTGTTGCTGGGTTAAGTGCTAAACCTGTTGCTTCAACTAATTCGCCAAGAGTTGCTATTGCACCATAAAAAACGGGTGCCCAATAAGCCTCATTTGATTGAGAACCACCCCAATATACATAAGTAGAGTCTCCACCAGCAGCATTTGTACCAGCATAATTCTTTACTTGAACAGCGATACTCATTTGATCTCCTGTTTCCTCTAATTTATTATCATTCATTACTGTCCAAGGTATAATTACTAACTGTAAATAACCTCCTGTTCTAACATCTACTATTGTAGGTGTAGCAGCATTTGTTGAACCAAATCCAGGATTGCCTGTAAATGTATTGTAATTATTAATTACGGAATTAAAAGACATAGTGCCAGCGTGTAACTCTCCATCTGTAGCAGTAGGAATTGTGCCTAATTTTACTGCGCCCGCGTCACTCCATAAGCCATAACGAGCCATATCATGTACAAGAGCAAAATCATGAAGCCCACCTTGGGCATTATACTTTGTTTTCTCTTCATTACCATTTATCCAATTCCAAATGGTTTTATCTTCAAGCATAATTTCGGGGTTAATATTATAAGCTTGGCTATTTCCAGCAACAACTATTTCACAGCCATCATTCTCTGAGTCAACATTGGCATCAGTAATATTAAATATTACATACAATGATTCCTCACCAGCTAATAAAGCAAATTTTCCTGTAAATTCTTCAGGAGTCTGAGCAGGCATTGTTCCACCAGTACCAGAGGTTATATTATCAACATCATAAATGTGTGAAACATCAATGCCGTCCCAAATTGCAGTAAGATTATCAGCACTAGTAATGTCATCATCATCAACTTCTTCAACTATTAAATTTTCCCTAACAGGAGGTGCTGTTGCGTAATCAGCTGGTAACATAACGTTCCATGCCAAAGGCATCTGACCAAATGTTTGCATTGTCAAAGCGACAATAACTAAAGATAATAAGTAAATCTTTTTCATAATAAAAAATTTTAGGTTAATAAAAATGTATATTAATATTTTGTTCAACAAACATATCTATTGTTAGCAATAAAGTGGTTTGCTATTTTAGAAAATAGGTTCGTTATTTTTTTATTTGTTTTACATATAAAAAATGATGAATGCCCTATTGTCAGGCTAATACAGAATGTGATATTAGAAATTACATTCGCATAAATAATTAAAAATAAACTAAAATAGTTTAACAAGACAAAATAGAGCCGCTACTTATATAATTAATAATACTCGAAATGCAAATATTAAACTATGAACCGACATTTATTATATACGCAAATATGTTAATATTACAAACCCTTGTATAATAATGCTAGTATATATTTACTACATTTGTCAGTAAATATTAAAGCCGTAATATTTCACATTTATGAAGCTATCACTAGCAGTATTAGTATTTTATATTTTTTCAGCAATACAAGTTATCTCAGCGCAGAACCAAAATATTCGTTTTCATAATATTGGAACAAAAGATGGACTTTCGCATAGTACTGTGAATGCTATTGCCGAAGATAAACTAGGCTATATCTGGTTTTCTACGCAAGATGGATTAAACAGATATGATGG
>JAUZSW010431061.1:0-19074 GCA_034780735.1 Hyalogyrina grasslei
ACCGGCATTAAAGGATGCTCTCATCGAGAGCTATCCCTACTTGTGCCAGCCTCTACGGCTTCGCCTCCGTCGTAATTATCAAGAGCTATCCCTACTAATCAAATCCAAAACGGTGTTCATCTCTATGACAACTTAAGATAAGCTTTATTAGCGTTAATTGCAAAAAAATAGTCTTTTTATTAAAAAAAGCTTGATTTCTGATGATTGGATCATAAGTTATCAATATGAAATATAAAAAAAGAATATTAACAAATAAGTTGAATAGACTGATTAATCACTTTTCGGTTGTTGTTCTCTCCGGTGCTCGACAGGTCGGAAAAAGTACTTTACTTAAGCATCAATTTCCAGGTTGGGATATCGTTGTTTTTGATCCAGTCATTGATATTAGTAATGCAAGATCTGATCCTGAGCTTTTTCTCAATAACCACCCTGCCCCACTTATTCTTGATGAAATACAATATTGTCCAGAAGTTGTCTCTTGTATTAAAAGAATTGTGGATGAAGATAAACAACCTGGATTATATATTCTTACGGGGTCACAACAATGGTCTGTGCTGAAATCGATAAGTGAATCTCTGGCTGGGCGTGCCGTATTTCTTGATTTAGAAGGCTTTTCTCTTGCTGAAATTATTGAAGTTAATCCTGGGCAATCTTGGTTGGAACGTTATTTGGACGAACCATTCGAGTTTGTGCATAATCATCAAACAAGACTACCGTTAAATAAAACGCTTTATGAACTTTTATGGCGTGGAAGTTTACCAGAGACGGATGGATTGCCAGAAGAACTTATTGAAGATTTTTTTGCCGCCTATGTTCGCACTTATGTCGAACGAGATGTACGCCTATTGCTTGCGGTCGATGACTGGCAACAATTCGGTAGATTTGTCCAACTGGTAGCCGCACTCACATCACAGGAAATCAATTTTAGCCAATTGGGCAGAGAAATTGGTATTACTCCCCAAACAGCCAAACGCTGGTTGGGGGTTCTGAAGGCAACCTTCCAATGGTTTGAAGTGCCAGCGTATCATAGCAATACAATAAAGAAAATATCATCAAAGCCCAAGGGGTATTTTTCTGATACCGGACTTGCCTGTCATTTGAATAGGATTTCATCGCCAAAAACCTTAGGCGGACATCCCATGATTGGTTCATTATTCGAAACAGCCGTTTTTGCTGAAATACGTAAATTAATGTCGACTCTCTCACAAAAAGCTCAAATTTATCACTGGCGTTCACACAGTGGCAGTGAAGTTGATTTTTTATTAGAGCGCGATGGAATTATATATCCATTGGAAGTAAAAATTAAAAGCCGCCCTGCCCAAAAAGATACAAGGGGCTTTAAATCGTTATGCGACTATTATCCCCAGCAAAAAATTGCTCCCGGGCTGGTAATCGCCCCAACTGACTGTTTTGAAAAATTAACAGAGACAGCATGCAGTATGCCATGGGATACAATATAATATTGCACTAATAAGTCTATTCAAACAGTGTTTTTTTACATTATTACAAAAAAATAAAAAATATGGCAAAAAAGAAAAAGCAAAGCAATACACCAAGGTGCAAACGTATGAAGCGCCAAGCCAGATTACAGTCTGGGCGAACATGGCTAAACCAATATACTGGCACACATCTCATACAAGGTTATAGCAAGCACTATGGCGTCAGTCGAGTATGTGCAATAGTTGAACTAACAATGCTTGGAATAGAAATTCCAAAATCAACATTAGAAGCCGCTCAAAAAGCAGAGTCTGACCGAGCAAAACAACGTCAAGCCCAAAAACTCAAACGCGAGCAGAAATTCAAAGATTTATGCAACATTGATAGCGACGAAAGATTTGCCTATATTGCAGGCTATACTGCTAATGGTGCTCCGTATGGCACGACTTGGGAAGAGTTGGATGACGATCAAATATTTTAAGAAAAGGTAACAGATGAACCAAATAGAAAAAGATTTTTCAAATAAATACGCATTACTGGATGACTATGTTAAAGAAATTCTTCAAGTCGTAACATTAATTTACGCACCGGAAAGCAATACTGAGGTGATAGGTTGTCTGATCGGATGTAGGATTCGCAAAGTATCAGAAAAAGCTCTTACCTATAAAGATTTCAGAGCTGTATTGCTTAAGCTTAAAAAACTAGGTTTTATTTTTACTAGTGAAGATGGTCGCTTCTATGTTAATAAATTAATTAGCAATAATATTATCTTAAATCATTGTGCAATCAACCCTAAATTGGAAAAATATCTAACCGTTATCAACAAAAAATTACCTTATGAAAAAATAATATATTATTACTCTGATACCAATGATATAAAACGTTTAGAAAGAGATTTTAATAATGCATTCCTGCTTAATGATACAGTAAGGTTTGAACAGGTAAAAACTGAGATAACTAAGGATGAACTTCCAGATTACTATTCTCAAACAATGTGGTTCTCATTTATCCCAGAATTAGTGAATAAAATACCAACTGAAATTCGTTGGAAGTCTATTAAAAAATTATGTTTAACTAGAATCCATAATAAGATGCCTTTGGCTGACATTCTACCCTATCTGGAAATAAATGATACGGGGAAAAATCGTTTTGACTATGTCATGATCCATGCTTATTGCCTATTGATGACGGGAAAACTGGAAAGCCTACTACAGTTACAACATAAAAACAGTGATCTATTTAAACCATACCATGCAGCCGCAAGCTATTTTATGCAAGGCGAGCCAGAGGCAGCAAAAAAACAATTTGAGGTGATGATCAAACAACAAACCGTAGGCAGAAAACCATATTATCCTCAAGCATGGAATGGTCTGATATACTGTCTGACACTTATTGCCACAGGAGAAACAGCTGATCCATTATTTAGAAAAACAATCAATACAGCCATCAAAAATCAGCAAAGTCCACGGGTCTACTATGCATTTAAAGCATTTATGGCCCATGATGCTGGCAATAAAATAGATTGTGAAAAAATGCTTAAAAGATGTTTCCCAAATAATAGCACACTACCTCGCATAAAAAACGACGAATATATAATTGTCGCAGCGATTCTGGTTATCATTGATGAACAGCATACTTGGAGTGATATGGTGCTACCTTATTTGATCTCTTTATTCTCAGAGAGCTTAACTAACGGTTATCATTTTTCAGCCTATCAAGCCTATAAATTAATTCCCAAATTAGGCAACCTTACCACGGCTGAACTAGAGAAACTGTGCAATATTTCTGCGGCAGATAAAAAACTATTAAAAGAGCTAGAAAAACAATATATTGATTTGTCTAATTTGATTAAACCAGAGGAAGCGTGGGTCAAAGCGCTGAAATTCCTAAAAAACATCGCCGCCATCAAGGGTAAAACTGTGGCACAAAATCAGACAACACGGCTGATCTTGCTATTTGACCACAATAAATATGGTACCAGCTTTGCGCCGCGCGAACAGAAACTAAATAAAAATGGCACTTGGAGTAAATGACGTGCCGTCGCATTAAAAAGAATTAAAGATAACGAAGTTGAGTGCATGAGTGCCATCGACAGTAAAATTGGTCAATGTATTAGTGAAGAGAGTTATGGTTGGGGTAGCTACGGCTCAACGGAATTTATTCTCGATACCAATAAAGCCATGCAGTATTTTAGTAAACATCCCTATATATTTCTTGCCGACTCGCCAACAACTGCCGTCGAACTGATCGAAGAAAAAGTTCAACTTATTGTCAAAAAAACAACTCAAGGCTATAAAATTTCATTCTCAACGCCATTCAAACAAACTGGGATGAATATTACTAAAGAGACTCCGAGTCGCTTTAGAATAATGCAGATAGAAAATGTCCATCTGGACATATTACGTACCTTTGGCCCCAAGCAAAAGCTGACGATCCCCGCCAATGCGAAAGTTGAACTGAAGAATGTTCTAAATGGCCTCTCTTCACTAATGACGGTTCATTCTGATATTGCCGGTATTGGTGCAGCTGATGCTAAAAAAATCAAATCGACCAAAGGCGATCCAACTCCACATCTTCACCTATTGCCCGTTGGCGATGCGATTCGTGCTGAACTATTTGTCCGCCCATTCAAAAATAGTGGACCATATTTTAAGCCGGGTCACGGTGCAGCGCATATTTTAGCTGAAATAAAAGGTGTCAACAGCGAAGCATCACGCAATTTAGCCAAAGAGAAAAAAGCCGCACAAGCCATTATTACCGCCACCCCAGCACTCAATATGCGTGGAGATATTCAAGATAGTTTCGAGTTTAATTCCCCGGAAGCTGGCCTAGAATTACTCCTTGAATTGCAGCAGGTAAAAGATAAACTTATTATTGAATGGCCAGAAGGCGAAAAGCTTCGTATCTCACGCAAATACGCTATCAATGATATGAAATTTGCCGTTACCAAACATACCGACTGGTTTGAGCTAAATGCCACATTGCAAATTGATGAAACCCGGGTTATGAATATCTATGAAATACTAGAAAAAGCTGGTAAATCAAAATTTGTCGAGTTAAATAAAGGGGAATTTATTGCCCTAACGGAACAGTTAAAGCAACAACTCGAAGCTCTGACCAATTTCGCTTCTCGATCAAAAAACAGACTAAAAATACATGCCTTAAATACTCATCAAATAGATGATATACTTGAAAATTGCAATAGCTTTAAACCGGGTAAATTATGGCAAGATCAAATCAAAAAAATCCGCAATGCCGAAGAGTATTCGCCCCAAATACCATCAACCCTACAGGCTGAACTGCGACCATATCAAGTTGATGGCTTCAAATGGTTATCACGCCTCGCTCACTGGGGCGTTGGTGCATGTCTCGCAGACGATATGGGATTGGGAAAAACCGTTCAGGCATTAGCGGTAATACTCGAACGTGCTCAACACGGTCCAACTCTAGTTGTCGCCCCAGCTTCGGTCTGTATGAATTGGCTTGCCGAAATTGCAAAATTTGCTCCATCACTTAATCCCAGCTTTTTCGGCGCTGGCGATCGCAATAAAATATTAGAAAAACTAAAACCCTTTGACCTGATAATTTCAAGTTATGGTTTAATGCGCTCGGAAGAGAAAAAGTTTACTGCAATCAAATGGCAGACAATTGTTTTAGATGAGGCGCAGTATATCAAAAACATAAAAGCCAAACGCACCAAAGCCGCGTTTGCGCTACAAGGTGAATTTAAAATAATCACCAGTGGTACTCCGGTGGAAAATCACCTAACTGAACTCTGGACCCTGTTTAGCTTTATCAACCCCGGGATATTGGGTAACCAAACAGAATTCGCGGCAAAGTTTGCCGTTCCAATCGAACAGAACGGCGATAAACAGGCAAGACAAGCCTTGAAAAAATTAATTCAACCATTTCTACTACGTCGTAATAAAACCGAAGTGCTGGATGAACTTCCACCGAAAACTGAGATAAATATCGCCGTACAGTTTTCTCCAGCCGAAAGTGCCTTTTATGAAGCACTACGCCGTAAATCAGTTGCCAATATTGATGAAATAAAAAATAGCCAAAAAGGAGCAGTACATTTAAAAATACTTGCAGAATTGACCAAACTACGTCAGGCCTGCTGCCACCCTGCCCTCATTGAGCCAGACTGCAATATCGAAAGTGCTAAACTAAAAAAATTCGCTGAGATTGTTACCGAAATGATCGAAAATCGCCATAAAGCCCTGGTCTTCAGCCAATTTGTGGGCCATCTAAAAATACTGCAAAGCTATTGTGACGAACATCAGATCAAATATCAATACCTTGATGGTTCAACCCCACTGAAAAAACGTCAACAAGCCGTTGATGCTTTCCAAGCGGGTGAAGGTGATCTATTCTTAATCAGTCTAAAGGCCGGCGGCACAGGCTTAAACTTAACCGCCGCTGATTATGTTATTCACATGGATCCGTGGTGGAACCCAGCGGTCGAAGATCAAGCTTCAGACCGAACGCACCGCATCGGCCAGCAACGCCCAGTAACCATCTATCGCATGGTCGCCAGTGGCACGGTTGAAGATAAAATAATCGCCCTTCACAAACAGAAACGTGAATTAGCTAACTCACTACTTGACGGCACCGATGCCGCAGCCAAAATGTCCCTGAAAGAACTAATTAATTTATTGCAATAAACGTCACGCCAAAAAGTGAAAAGATAAATCAAGCGACTTTGCCAGAACCAAGTAGTGCCAGGTCTCGATGAGACCGGCATTAAAGGATGCTCTCATCGAGAGCTATCCCTACTTGTGCCAGCCTCTACGGCTTCGCCTCCGTCGTAATTCATAATTCGTAATTTTTAATCGCTGTTGCGATGGATGCTCTCATCGAGAGCTATCCCTACTGGTGCCAGCATTCATAATTCATAATTCATAATTCGTAATTCGTAATTCGTAATTATCGAGAGCTATCCCTACTGGTGCCAGCATTCATAATTCATAATTTAATCGCTGTTGCGATGGATGCTCTCATCGAGAGCTATCCCTACTTGTGCCAGCATTCATAATTCGTAATTCATAATTATCAAGAGCTATCCCTACGGGCGCAATATTATGCCCAAGAATTGGCAGAATATTATTAAGGGCCTAATGATAAGCTTGATTTATTCTATTTAGTAGGTAACTTATATTTATGGTTTATTTTTATTATCAATAAAGATGCTATTAGAAATATTAATCTGTTTTTCTAAATCAATCATAAAAATACAAGCACATAAAAGTTAAGCCATGGGGCAACCGTAACAACGCATCCCCACTACACAAAGGAAAAAAAATGAAGACACCGATCATTGATAAATTAAGAAAACAGGGATTAAAACTGACCGTACCGGTAATTCTGATGCGGTATGGCGGCCTCGATGGCGTCGCAATGCAGGCTGACGAATACAGTTCAATGTTGAAAAATTGCATCGATGTCAATGTTCATATCATTACTGGTCTCCACGAAAATTCAGACGATGAAATTGATTCATCAGACAGTAAACCGACCATCATTGACCGTCTAGACTTCTATCATCCTGACTCTCTGTTACTTTTCGGCAATGAATTTACGGTTGGCCCTGAAACAGATAATATAAAAAAGCTCTCAGAAAGTGAATGGTGTGAACTATTTGAAATACATAAAAGGGCGATAAAAGCTGATGTCAATAAAATCATCGCAGCCACGCCATACAATTCACCAGTAATCATTTTTAACCTGCTCTCGCTACGTCATGCTCATCCAGCAGCCGCTAGTGCCTTGCGGGAGATCATTGAAGAATATCCCCATCGTGCATTTCTAAGCCACGCCGCAGACCCCGATGCCGAACGTCCAGAGAAAATTTCACGCATAAAACCATTTATTCTAAAATATATCTCCGCCAATGCGCCAGAACAGGAATATTCAGGTGGTCCATATAAAATGGATAATCTCTACCATATTGTCCTCAACCCCAAACAGAAAGAAAAATTTCTCTATCGCTACATGATTAAAGCAGATCATGTCTTTGAAATGCCTGATTTCCTCGAATTTGAAAATAGTTCACCCTGTATCCCTGCTAAACCTGACGCGGGGTTCCTCGATTACCTTTCAACTAAATGTATCTTCGCCGATGATGAGCAATATCACTATTCAACCGTGCCACTAGCTGAAGATTCAGTATATTTTTTATCTCCAGTAAGACCAGTCTACCGGAAAAGAATCAAAGAGGCGATGCTTGTCGCCTACTACTATGGTATTACTCGCAACAAACCGGTAATCTTTGTTGTAACTCACCCAGATATTGATGATAAGCAATATTTCATGGAAACGGTAAAATTCGCTAACGCCATGGGCATCCAATATATTCATCTCGGTGAAGAGTTTTCATTGAAAAAACTGAATAAGGTCTATAGAAACTTTGCGGCATTAAACAGCGTCGGCGTCGTTGCCAGCGCTGCCGGCGGATGGGAAAATGCCCTTAATGAATTGGCTGCATCCTGCATTCCATTCTTTATGAGTATTGCTCTCAACTCGTTCAAAACCCTGACGGAAAAAATGGCTATAGATGCTTATGGCATGGATTTCGAGGGCTTAAGTGAACTATTAACTGGTGATTTCAAAACAAAACTCTCCGCCGTCGATCTCTCCGGTATCGCCTATATGCAGAAACTAGTTGAATGGATTGATCTAGTAACCACCCAACCAGCAAGAGAAAAACTAATTATAAATAATTTTAACCAAGCCTATAAATTTCTCTCGCAAAAAGCGGCGGCTCAACGATTATTAGACTCCGTAAAATTAATCTATGATCGCCATAAACCCACACTATAAATTGCTGAATTTGCAAAGGTACGTGGCGAATCCTGTGGACTTAAAGAGATTCCACACTCCGCTGACGAAACTCAACGGTTATACAGAGTACATCAGGTCTGTGCATCGAAATCTACCCGTTTATGGGACTCTCTGTCTCAAAGAAAAAGTCAAAATGAGTCAAAATCAGGCATAAAAGGAATGAATAATGAATAATAATAATAAAGTGTAAAACTTGTATTTTTAGGATTAATTTGTTTCACGCTTACCATAGTTTGTGCTGTGGGAAAAGATCCAGGTACAATTGACAAAAAAAAATTAAACTTAATCTAGCTGTTTTTTACAGTTAAAACTGGAAATATCCCTGTCGTAAGCTATTTTATGAGCTTCATTTGCAATTTTAAAAATATTTATTTAAAAATATAAAAACAAAACAAAGGAGATTTTTATGGCTGCTAAGACCAAAAAATTCAAAACTGAAGTTCAGCATTTGCTGGATCTTGTCGTTCACTCACTCTATTCAAATAAAGATATATTCTTGCGCGAACTGATTGCCAACGCTGCCGATGCAGTTGACAAAGCACGCTTCGAAGCTCTTTCTAATCAAGATATTGATGCTGAATGGGCCGTACGCTTAGCAGTCGATAAGGATGCTAAGACTTTGACCATTACTGATAACGGTGTTGGCATGACAGAAGAAGAGGTGGTAAAAAATATTGGAACCATCGCTCAGTCTGGAACTAAAGCATTTGTTAAAGCCATCGAAGAACAGGGCGATAAGGCAGCAGACATCCCTGAACTCATTGGTCAATTTGGAGTTGGTTTCTATTCAGCATTTATGGTTGCTGACAAAGTTGAACTGATCACCAAGCGTGCCGGTAGCGATGCGCCAGCAATCCGTTGGACTTCTGATGGCAAATCAAGCTATTCAATTGAAGAGACAACGAAAGGTAGCCACGGAACTGAAGTTAAACTTTATTTCAATGAAAGTGCTGAAGCCTACCTTGACGATTGGAAAATCAAAGAGATCGTCAAAAAATATTCAGATTTCATTGAATATCCAATTATTCTACCCAAAATCACGACTAATGAAGATAAAACCACAACGATTGAAGACGAAACAATCAACTCCCAGAAAGCCATCTGGTTACGCCAGGCATCAGAAATAAGTGAAGAGGATCACAAAAGTTTCTTCGCCCACATTTCGCATCACGGCGGTGAACCATTAAAACATATCCAACTTGTTGCTGAAGGTACCACTGAATTTAAAGCTCTGCTCTATATTCCAGAAAAAGTACCATTCAATATGTTCATGCCTGAAACTCAGAAAAAGGGCCTACAACTTTATGTCCGTCGGGTCTTTATTACTGACGAATGCGAAGAGCTTATCCCAGACTACCTACGCTTTATCAAAGGTGTAGTTGACTCAAGCGACCTGCCACTTAACGTCTCACGTGAAATTCTTCAAGAAAATCCACTGCTGACAAAAATTCAGAAAAATGTCGTTCGCAAAGTGCTCAGTGAACTGAAAAAAATGCAAGACAAGGAACCTGAAACCTACGCAAAATTCTTCAAAGAGTTTGGTAAAGTGCTAAAAGAGGGTATGCATACCGATTATGCAAACCAGGACAAGCTGCAAAAACTTGCAATGTACGAAACCATGAACGGAGCAGCTGGCAAACTTATTTCACTCGCTGAATATGTTCAGGCAATGCCAGAATCACAGAAAGATATCTACTATATCAGTGGTGATAGTCGCGAACAACTGGAAAATTCTCCATTACTTGAATATTTCAAAAGCAAAAGTTTTGATGTTATTTTCATGACCGATCCGATTGACGAATGGGTGGTCCAATCAATGCAAAAGTATGATGAAAAAAATCTCAAACCAATTGCCAAAGGTGAACTTGAGCTCGATGAAGAGAGCAAAAAAGCATCAGATAAATTAATTAAAAAAGCTACTGACAAACATAAAGATCTAGTAAAATTACTCCAAACCGAACTCGACGCAAATGTCAAAGAGGTTCGCTTCTCATCACGCTTGACTGAAAGCGCCTGTTGTTTGGTGGCTGACGAACATGATGCCGGAGCTCACATGGAACGTATCTTTAAAGCGATGAACCAAGAGATGCCTGCGAGTAAACGTATTCTCGAACTCAACCCATCACATCCATTGGTTGAAGCACTTCAGGAATGTTATAGTGCCGACGCCAAAGACCCAAAACTAGCCAGTTATGCTGGTCTACTTTACGATCAAGCTCTACTAACTGAAGGTAGTCAAATTAGCGATCCATTACAGTTCTCACGCCAAGTTGCGGAGCTCATGGTTGCAAGTTTGCAAAAAGATAGCAAAAAATAACCTTTTTGAGTTTGAATTTATCTTTTAAGGGGTTATTATTATCAGCTCTGAAAGATCTTTAATCTTTCAGGTGCTGATAAAAAATTTTAAGCGGAGGGATGGTCGAGTCTGGTTTAAGGCAGCGGTCTTGAAAACCGCCGTAGTGCAAGCTACCGTGGGTTCGAATCCCACTCCCTCCGCCATTTTAATATTCACGCAGTTACAGCAATGTAACTGCGTTTTTTTATTTAGACCTTATCTACTCATAATTCCTTTGCGTCTCAACGCTTAATAAAACCTGAATTTGAAGCGCGTTCATTCCAGTTAACCTCGAAATTATCAACGAAACCAATAACCTCTATACCAAAACCATCACCTGTGATTATGCGACCACGGCATAGTCGGTCGATACTACTGTTTCCACTCGGCATCGAATACGACATCGATTACGATTATGACCAGTATGGACAGTTCAGTAGCTTGCGTTCTCCGAATGCAAACAGCAACTTCAGAGTTCCTGTCACGCAAGAATTAGCGATGAAACCAAATCTTTCCACTATCGCGGTGATTTGCAATTCTGGCTTATTATGGTACTATATATTGTTCCTACTCAACTCATAGAGGGACAATTACGGGGAAACTAGGGTATCATAATAGAAAATTTACAATAAATCACCCTAAATAGATAAAATAATTAATAATTTTAATTTAGCCGAATTTTCACAATATCCCGTAAATTGCGAACGTTCGTCTATTATATGGTATGATCAAAAATGAATAAAATACAAAAAATAGTATTAAGCATTTGGTTACCAGTATTGGTGTCATTACTTATTATGCAAATATCTTTTGACAGTTCTTACGGTCGCTTATGGGTTGCATATAAAAGCCCATGGATTTGGTTTCTATGTTTTTTAGGAACAGGTATATTTTTATGGTTTTTTTGGCAGACAAAAAAACTTGTAAAAAACTCTCGAAAGATTAAAGAGGAAAATTTATCGCCAAAGAAAGTTTTTCCTTCAACAAAAGATTCTAATGATATTTTAACAAAATTAACAAATAAATAAATAAATCATACCAATGCGGTTGTAGGAACGCTCCGCGTCCCACACCTTAACGCTCATAACATAAATAATTGATAAATTTTCAGTGTGTGTTATATTAAAACAAATACAGACAAGAAAATAAATGGAGAAATAAATGATTGCACTACATCCAGAATATATAGTAGATCAACATGAACATAAAAAATCTGTTGTTTTGCCATTTAATGAATGGAAAATGTTGATATCTGATATTGAAGAGCTAGATGATATTAGGGCATTTGATGCTGCAAAGACTGATAATGATGCAACTATTCCTTTTGAACAAGCAGTAGTAGAAATCAAACAGAATGCCGTCCAATGAGCTATGAGATAAAAATTAAGCGCAAAGCCCAAAAGTCTTTATCTAAAATTCCAGAACCTTTCCAGTCTAAAATCATTGAATCTATCAGGGGGCTTTCTGAAGACCCTTTCCCGATGCAAGGCAAAAGATTAACCGGACGTGATGGTTGGCGTATTCGTATTGGAAACTATAGAGCAATTTATGAAGTTTTAAATAATGAATTGATTATTCTAGTATTAAATATTGCTCATAGAAAAGATATTTACAGATAATAAAATGAGAACTTGTCGTATCAGGCAACCCTGAAAATGCCGGCGATTTTTTTAGAGTTTAAAGAGCAAATAACAGGTAAAGGTTATGCAAAAGTTTTCAGTGTAACCATTTTCAGGGTACCTGTACTCAACGATATACGAACAAAAAGATAAGATATTTCTGGGATTGATTAGCGAAAACAGCAGACCAAGGTTATAGTAGATTTGCAGATAATGCCCAGCGTAGAAGATAGAGCTTTTATGATATAGATTAGGTGTATATCATATCGCTTCACCAGACGACTGATGGCCGTGCGATTTTAACTAAAAACAAAAAACATAGAGCACTATATGCGATTGATATTTAAACCATCAGCCGCCAGTGAGCTTGCCGTTCGTCTAATAAATGAAAAAAAGTACATACACATTATTAATTTTTGGAGGATTCCCATTACTAATATATCCATTTGTTGTTCTTGCTAGTGTTATGGGACTTGCAGGTCATAGAACAGGAAATGAATCTATATTTGTACTCATTGGGACATCTATATTCTATATTGGTACAATAGCTTACCCTGTAGTGTATATAATATGTTTACGAAAAGCACAGAAAGCCCCTTTAAGAGATGAAGTAGAAATTGCAGCAATTCCTTTATTTTATTTAACTTTATTATTTATCATCATGTTGATGTGTGGGAATTAATAATATGAGCCAACAAAATCGTATCAGGCAACCTTGAAAATGCCGGCGATTTTTTTAGAGTTTAAATCGAAAATAACAGGTAATGGTTATGCAAAAGTTTTTAGTGTAACCATTTTCAGGGTACCTGTACTAAACGTTCTCTTAATAAAAAATGTATATATATCATCTATGGATAAAAGAATATGCCGATGTTTGGTGGACTGGATTTTTAATTCTATTCATCATATCATCTCTGCTAATTGTAATAAAAAAATACAGAGAAGAACCAGTATATGTTCATCAAGCATATAATTTCTTTTTCAACTTTTTCGTAGCAACCTCATTTTCTGGGACTGCTCACAGTCTTACAGGTAATCAAGTTTTTGCTTACGCATTTTTTATCGCATTTGGTATCGGATATTCAATATTATTTTTTAGAAAAGAAAATAAGGACTCAATTGACAAAATTTTATCTATTTTAAGTTTTATTTTTTATATGTGTATATTTATCTTAATAGTAGGCAGTCAAATACATAGATTTTAGAGAACAAAATCAGTCCAGCTGAACCGCCGGACGGTTTAGAGTAAAATATAAAAAACAGACAGTCAGTATGCGAGCCGAGTGCGGTTCCATTCAGCGGTAGCTGACTTCAACGAAAAGAAAGGAAAGGCAATGAAAAAGACAATTGTAGTAGTAATTATGATTCTAACCATATCGCAAGTTATTTTTGCGAGAGGAAATGATGATGGATTCAGGCTCAAAAATTTGCTTAAAGGAACAACTTGGGAATGGAGCTGGACAAAAGAGAAAATTAAATTTAAGAATAACGGCTACATAGGTCATCCGGGATGGGAAAGAAAAGGCTTAGCGACTTCGTGGAAAGTTATTGATGAACATACAGTTCTTCTTACAGTTACCAAAGGGCGACGCATGGATAAATATGCTATCTTAATTTTTAATGATGATTTTTTAAGCTATTCTGGATATGATTTTCATAATAATAACAAAGTAAAAACGAGTAAGAAAATCAATGATGGAGCTATTAAAAACCAAAAGAGAATTAAAGTCAGCAAAAAGAGAATCAGAGTCAACAAAAAGAATATTACAGTCGATGAAAAAACTAAGGCAAGAGCGAGAAAGCGGAAAGATTTGAAGGTATATTCCAGGGAACAATTAAAAGAAATCGAATCACTGTATCAAGTCGCTAATAAAAAGTGGAGATCACAAGAAGCGATTGACAGCTTAAAGTTACTTGTTGCAAACTATAAGAATGCAAATCGTACTGGCTGTGCATTGCTTTATTTAGGGCAGATGATCAAAGGTGATGAAAAAATAAAATATTTAAAGCAGGCAATTAATGGTTTTAGTGACTGTTTTTATGGTGATGGAGTTCAGGTTGGTGCATATGCTCGTTATAGGCTGTTGTTGATATATATGCGTAATGGCAATAAGGTCAAAGCATACAAATTAATTCAAGAAATAAAAACTGATTATCCTAATGCTATTGATCATAGAGGAAATAGTTTAGTAGCAATTATTGACCGTGAATTTAATAAAAATAAATAAATTCGAACAGTAGGTGCACCCAATCATCTTTCGCGACGCGAAAAAATGATACATGATCTAAGCGCTCTGTAAATAAAAATAATGGATAAATTTAAAAATAAAATAAAAGTAAGAAAAGCATTTCGAGTTCTCGCAGGGCTTATTTCGGGACTTGCAATATTTAGCCTTTTTAGCAGTATCCAAATGATTTGCTTGGGGTATTGGCATCATATTGCGGGTTCATTAATAGCATTAATATTTATGATAGAATCGATTTCTATTGCATTGCGTGGAGATGCACTATTGTTTTACAAATTAAATAGAGTTTGTAAACACAGAAAAAAATCAGTCCAGCTAACCGCTGAACCACCGGGCGATTTAGAGTAAAATATAAAAATAAACAGTCAGTGCGCGAACCGAGTGCGGTTCCATTCAGCGGTAGCTGACTTCAATATTGGTGGGAATAAAAATGGGAAAAAGACACATTATATTTGGGCTATATTTCACAATCTTGCTGGCTTCATGCTTCGGGAAAAATCTGGAGAAAAAAATACTCCCAATTAAGATTGAATTTAAGCTTGTTAAAGATAAATCAACTAAAAAGAGGTTAGATTTAGAAAAAATAGTTCTAATCGATAATGCTGATATAGCAGATGCTCATTTATCAAAAGATGCTTTTGGAAATTTTCAAATAATACTTATAATGAACAAGTTAGGAAAGTTAAAACTTAAAAAATTGACCCAAAACAATATAAACAAACAAGTAGCCATACTCCTAGATGATAAGGTGATTTCTTCTCCTATTATTAGAGCTCCAATTACTGGCGGAAAAGTTTCTATTCAAATTGTGAAAACTGAAAAAGAAGCATTAAATATTATCTCGGGAATATTAAAATATAAAAAGCAAAAAAAATGATGCGAGCCTTGGTATTGGTAAAAAATAAAATCACTCAGCCATATTGGTAATTAACTCAACTCATATTATATTATATTATAACTAAAAGATGAGGGCCTTATGCAAAAAGTCTATATAGAAACAAGTGTTGTCAGTTATTGTACAAGCGAAACAAGCAGAAATATTATTATTGCTGGACATCAAGCGTCAACAAAAGACTTTTGGATGAAATTAAATATTGATATTGAGCCAGTTATTTCAGCTTTGGTTATAAAAAAATCCTCACAAGGAGATGAAACAAAAGCCAATGCACGTGCCGAAGCTATTCAAGGATTCAGTGTTATAGATATTTCAGAAGAAGCTGAATATTTAGCCGATTTATTGGTGATAAAAAATGGGATTCCAAAAGAATTCCCTGAAGATGCCTTGCATATTGCAATTGCCGCAGTCGAAAAAATTGACTTTATTGCAACTTGGAATTTTAAACATATTAATAATCCATTTACTAAAAATAAGATTAACAAGATTGTAGAAGATGCGGGATATATATGCCCAGTACTAGCATCTCCAGAAGAATTACTAGGAGAATCATCATGAAAGATCCTTTTGTCACAGAAATCAGGAAATATCGCATGGAACATACCCAAAAATTTAATTCTGATATTCATGCTATATGTAATGATCTTCGAAAATATCAAACCACCCTCTGCTCTTTATCAGACATTGATAAAAATAAAAAGTTTGCCAACAAAATTGGTGCACTTAACCGCCTTTCCGCTAACGTTTCAAGTCGGTAAGTGACCATAGTGTTAGAGATGAAAAAAAGAAATTTAAAACTTATTCAATGGTGTTGTAGAATTATCCCTATCATTATATGGGGCTTCTATATCATACTAATGTTCTTTCCAGAAGAAGAAATAAATGAATTATTCCAAAGGAATTCAGCGTTTGTATTTCTTTTCATTTTTGTTCTCTTTCCATATATCGGGCTGATTTTCTTCGTTCTTCCTGGTTTAATTTTTGGAGATAGGTTTAATGGAGTTTTATTCTATCTTATATCATGGGCTTTTACAGGATTTACCGCTGGAATAGGTCCCGTTATGATATATTGGTTAAAAGTAGATAAAAAATTTTCCAAATTAATTTTAAAAGAAAATATCTAACAATTGGAGGCATATAGAGTACATGCTCCTTAATGATATGTGGGAAGAATATAAAAGAAATACGGTAAAGGCTTGCGTATTTTATACTGTAAGATATATTATAAGAGTAGATAGAAAAGGTATAAACACGCTGATTTCATTAAGGATTATTGCTAATGCCAAAAATATTTGAATATCTTGGGATTATTATTATGTTTTATAGTAATGAACATGAACCTATACATGTTCATGGGAAATATCAATCATGGGAATCTAAAGCTGAAATCATAATCAAAGATGGGGAAATAATAGCGATAAAAATTAAAGAAGTCAAAGGCAAGAAACCTTTGCAAAATAAAGAACTAAAAGAATTTCAGAATTTTGTTGAAAAATTCAAAGAAGATATTGTGCAAAAATGGATTGATTATTTTGTTTACCATAAATCAATCAATTGCATTAAAATTGAAGGACGGGTAAAATAATGGGAAAGTATATTTTTATAAAGGAAGCAAAATATATTAGTGATTATAAAATTCATTTAAAATTCAATGATGATAAAGAAAGGTTATTAGATTTTGAAAATTTTATATCAACTTCAATCCATCCAGATATTAAAAAATACCAAAACAAAAACCTATTCAAACATTTCACTCTGCAGCATGGCGATCTTGAATGGAATGATTATGAATTAGTTTTTCCCATTTATGACCTATATCAAGGTCAAATATAGGAAAAACGTATATCATATCGCTTCACCAGACGGCTGATGCCCGCGCGATTTTAACTAAAAACAAAAAACATAGAGCACTATATGCGATTGATATTTAAAGCATCAGCCGCCAGTGAGCTTGCCGATATGAAGGGACTAAATGAAAAAAACAATATGTATACTAGGGGCAATAGCCATTTTTATTCCCATATTGGGTTGCGGTTCTTTTACTGCACATTGCCGAATGCCAATGTCTTGTCAAGTAGGGGATCCCAGGAATGAAGCACCAACACCTATTTATGGAGGTGTTGCATATGACTGTATTGCTATCGGAGATTGTATAAAAGCTCCTATCCCAGGAATTAAGAAAAACAAAAATTCTGAAGAATGGTGGAATATTCTCTTTATTCCTTTACCAATTATTGATCTGCCACTTAGTTTAATTTCTGACACTATTTTCCTGCCTTGGGATATTGACTACTGGGAAAAATGGTCAGAAATGCAAGAAATAATATTAAAAAATCAACAAGAAGATACTTTTGAGACTGATAAAAATAATGAATCATATCAAAACGGTTGTAGGAACGCTCCGCGTCCCACACCTTAGTGTTGGTTTACTATAATTGGGATAAAAATTAAACATTTAAATCCAAATATTTCAGGTAAACAAAAAGATAAAAAAAAAAACTGTTGACTTGCAAAAGTCACTCGTAGAAGTTAAAGTCAAAAGATAGATAAATTTAACCAACAAAATCGTTTCAGGTAACACCGCTTCGCGGCGCACCTGAACTCAACGTTCTAGGAGGATAATATGTTAAGCCCTTTTGCATTTATGTTTGGAATGCTGGGATTTGCCGTTGCCATACTCTGTTTAAAAGACTTACAAGAAACGAAAAAAATACTGTTAAACTATGTGAATGATGATGATAAAAAAGTATTACTGACCAAGTTAAAACTAGGGAAATGGCATTATCTTTTTACAGTACTATATATGGTGTTAATGGCAGTAATGATAGGATACTTTGTATACAACTAAAATATAACAAACTAGAACAAAACATTGCAGTGGACTGTCAAAAAGCTAGCGCTTTTTGCCACGGCTTCGCCGCCCTTCGGGGCCACTGAATTCAACGTTCGGATTTT
This sequence comes from Hyalogyrina grasslei, assembly GCA_034780735.1. Lineage (NCBI taxonomy): Eukaryota > Metazoa > Mollusca > Gastropoda > Hyalogyrinidae > Hyalogyrina > Hyalogyrina grasslei. Next base: position 18,331 of record JAUZSW010431061.1, read on the forward strand.
TAAAAATGAAAAAATATAGCATATTTGCCTTTCTACTTATCTTAGGAATTTTTATAGCTTATAGAGTGGGTTTTAAACAAGGGTATAATTATACAATACCTGCGGCAGAGATGGCCTTCGACCAAGGTATTATTAAAGATATCACAAAAGATGATTTCGATAAACTTCATTGGATAACGAAATCAAGATGTCGAAGTTTTGGGAACTACTATTTATTTAAACCAAATGACGACTCAATTGCTTCATTGTGGATATTTCCGAAAGATAAGCCTTATTTCCCTATTATTATGATTGAAGACAGAGGTGAAGAGCTTTTTTTCAGTATTACCGATAACAATGGAAACGATATAGATATAAATTATAACCATAAAAAAAATCGACTGAGTCGCCTTACCTATTTTTGTAATGGTATTTATTTTACGGATTTTAATTTAAATGGAATTGGGGATTTACGTGCAATCAAACAAAAAGATGGTTACCTAAAAGAGATTCAAATTGATTCCGTTTGGTATAAATACACCAATCAAAAAAAAGGCAAAAAGAATTATATGTATATCAACACAAAAGATGGAAAGAAAGAAGTCGACAGAGATGGTGGAGATTATTATATAAAGTCCGAACAAAAAGATGTACTTAACCCTCCTTCGTCGGGTAAGTAATCTAGAGTGGTGGGATAATGAAAAAATATTTTTACATGCCATTTATAATAATGATTTGTTCTGGTTGTTCAACAATGGATTCATT